>JAQBSW010008665.1:0-32884 GCA_029291075.1 Eudiplozoon nipponicum
AAAACAACCTTAGCCTCATGGTCAGAAATTTAGGTTTTATACCAACGTTTCCGTAATTCCCTCAGTATTTCGATGGGGCCAAGATTTGGCGTATCTAACTGCGCATATTTGCTTATTATCTGCTCAGTCTTCGGTGGGTCCAAGCAAGGATTCTACTTCGATTTGTAGACCCAAAATTGGATTAGGTAGCTTCCTAATGGCCTCAAGCTTAGGATAAATCCGTCGCTGCAATTCAGAAGGTAGTTTAGCAATAACCTTCGACAGTTTTTGATGACTGTCATAATCAGGAACACGGGGAGAAAGCGGAGTCTACGCGCATAAAGAATAGCTCACTATCTCCATCCCAAATAGGAACATCAATATCTAAAATTGGACCTGACATTCTAACAATCTTACGGGATCTTAAAAGCATAAATTTATAAGCAATAAGGAAATGTATAACATATTCTTTAACCAAACGCTTATCCACAAAACAGCTTCCCACAGTTGAATGAGAACAAAAGTATCGTCCAAGTAACTGTATTCCAAAATCCGCAATTGAGCTCCGTCGAGTACGTACGGTGCCGTTTTGTACTGCAGGGAAAGATGAACAGAGGCCCCGTTGGCCTTGATGCCAATGTATTATTATTTTCCACAGTTGAATGAGCGCAAAACAGTAACTGTTTCCAAAAATTGAAATTATCCGTAATTTAGCCTGTCCAGTACGTACGGTGCCGATTTGTACGTAGGAAAGACGAACAGATGCCCCGTATTATTATTATTATACCCCCCAAAAAAAATTCACCACAAATCCACGAATATATACCAAAAAAATTCCCAGAAGACCACGATCACGGTAGATAAAACGCAAATCTTAATCGATTTTATCCCAAATAGATGAAAAAGGAAGTCAATTTTATTTATACCAAAAAAAAATCAGAACAATAATCAATATCCTGGCGTGGTCGCCAATTTTGTAAACGCCCCGGCTTCAAGTAAATGCCGTACGACGTTACAAACTCGGTTAAGGTGCTCTGAATAGAGATTAGTTACTGATAGGGGGCCCTTAAGAGGGCCTGGTAATGCGTTTTCCTGAAGTCTTCAGAGTATGAAGATGTCCTAGAGCCTTGGGTGGACTCTGATTGAGTTGTCGCTCCCGTGGTTGAGCTGTAATCACGATGTGGATAACGTCCTGCAGGTTCTGCACTTAATTGGCTCGTCTCTCTGGGTATACCGCAACAAGTTGAGTCACGGATGGAGTTAGTTGTTGGTGAAACTATCAAATCACCAGCGTAGGTATTGCCAGCCGAGAGAACGCACACGCGTGAAGCAGATAGAATGCAAATGCCACAACTGACTTGCATGGTAAATTGCCGTGCTTTAATAGCATGCCATGCCTACTTGCACACTATTGGTTAAACGGCAAGTTTCGCTTTTTTCTCATTGGTGCAACGTAAATAAAATTGAATTTAATTTACGCAATATGTCGGCCATTAATTTGTGTCGTTAGACTTTCCAACCAGTAGAAACGAGGAACGACACTTTCGGCCGAGAACTTCTCGCCATCCACGACGCAGTGCGCCATTTTATCAGCATCATTGGCAGTAGCAGATTTGTTGTTTTCACTGATCATGCACCATTAGTTAGCGCACTTCGAAACGCAACTTCATCTATCGCCAAGTATCCTGCCAGAGTGGAAAGACAGCTTTCCATCTAAGCGAATGGCAATTTGACATCTTTCACGTCAAGGGCAAACAGAACTTCATTGCAGATGCTCTGTCCAGGCCAGACGTCTCTCTACAGCCACCTTCGCCGTCACCATTCACTGTCAACTCCGTGGCACTCAGTGAACCTGCACTAACGCCAACTCTACTGCGAACTGAACAACGCGGTGACATTCACATTCAAAGATCAATAGCCGTCACCCAACCAAGTTCATATGCCGTCTGTGGGAAGGCTTACCAATTGTTTACTTCACGGGTACGCAGCCCAACAAGCCAGTTCTGCCAACCAGCCTTCAGAGAAAGGTTTTCGATTCAATTCACTCAATTTCTCACCCAGGAAGCCAAGCGACTGTCCGACTTCTTACATATCGTTTCTGGGGTCACAGACTTAGGCAGAATGTTAAACGATGTGTCTCAGAGTGTGCTATTTGTCAGTAAAACAAGATCACACGACACACTCGTTCTAAGTTGCAACATTTTCGGTCTACTTCTCGCCTAGCCATCGTCCACATCGAAATAGTTCATCTGACAAAGGTTCAAGGTTTCAGCTACCTTCTAACTATGATCGATAGATTTACACGGTGGCCTGCGGCATTACCTTCTGGCACCATTTCTGCAGACGAAGTAACTAACGGTTTTATCTCTGCATGGATATCCAATTATGGTGTTCCCAATGGGGTCATCACGGACAGAGGCACTTGCTTCTCATCTGATCGTTTCAAAACCACCTTGCGGTACATGGGATGCATCTTACGCCAGACGACTGCCTACCATCCCAAGCTAATGGCATGGTAGAGAGAATGCATAGGGAACTCAAAGCAGCTTTAGCATCCTCGTCCATTAATGGCAACTGAGTCGATGCACTACCTTTAGTTCTGCTTGCCATGCGTTCCCGTTCTCGTGAATCCATTAAAACGTCTGCGTCACAACTCTTTTATGGCATGGATCTACGCCTGCCTAGTCAGCTCCCACGTCTACTACCGGCACAAGATGACCCACAAACGAAGCTACCCGCCTTCGACTTCATTTCGGTAACATGTCCGAACAGCAGCCGAGACACACGCCTCGTCCAGTCTTCGTTTACGCACAGCTCCACAGCTGCAAGAGAGTACTCTTTCGCAACAATAATGCTGTTTCACCACTACAACCAAAGTATCGCGGTCCTTATCCGATTTTGCTCAGACAGCCAAAATACTTCATCATTATGCAAGGCGCTACACCGACATCAGTAAGCATAGACAGGTTGAAACCGTTTATCGAACCACCTGATCCTGAGAGCGTTCAACCTTCCACACACGTCTCAGGCTCCGTCTGCTCACAATCTCAATATCCTGATTTGTATAACGCGTAATTGATTTTTGTTAAACATTAACATTAACTATCAAAAAAAATTTTTTAACCTTTCGTTATTTTTCGTATTTGTCTCACGTGGCATAACCAGCTGTTCTTAGCTAACAATTGTGTAGCATTTTTGAACTGTTCTTTGGTATTATGCCATCTCTGAGGCAATGTTCGTGTACATATTTTTATGCAGTTACCTTTGATTTAAATGTATACATTTTTACATTATAATGTATTTCTCACACATGACATTACACTGCCTATTTTGGTATGACCAGCAACTTAGAGCTAACGCTTTCGTGTAGCAACACTAAGTAGTGATCAGCTTCATATCATGGTACAGGCCACTTTCAATGCATATTTCAACTTTATCTATTTCACAAAGACCACTCTACAAATGTCATGACAACAACGTCGAGCACTCTAGCTCCTTTGGTCGTATACAAACACATTGACAACGATCCAACCTGCTTAGGTTTTTATCTTAAACCTAGCAAATTCAGAGGCGATTTACCTCGAAATCTTCACGCTGCGGCTCCCCAAACTTACACTGCTCCATTTTGCCTCACGTGGTATGACCGACCACTAGAGCTAACAATTTGTGTAGCAATTCCTAGTGGTTACCTGGCATCATATCATTGTTTAAGTAACCAACAAGCATATTTAAGCCCAGCACTTATGGTTCATCATATTTTTGCTTAACTTGGTTCGAACTCTGTCATGCATTTCTTATCTAGCCTCGCAGAAAGGAATTCTTTTTCCTTTTTTTTCAGAGAGGAAAGTGTTGTAACGACACAAATTAATGGCCGACATATTGCGTAAATTAAATTAAATTTTATTTACGTTGCACCAATGAGAAAAAAGCGAAACTTGCCGTTGTAACCAATAGTGTGCAAGTAGGCATGGCATGCTATTTAAGCACGGCACTTTACCATGCAAGTCAGTCGTTGCAATTGCATGCTGCCTTCCGTCACGCGTGTGCGTTCTGTCGGCTGTCAATACCTACGCTTGTGATTTGATAGTTTCACCAACAACTAACTACATCCGTGACTCATCTTGTTGCGGTATAAACGGAGAGACGAGCCAATTAGGTGCAGAACCTGCAGGACGTTATCCACATCGTGATTACAGCTCAACCACGGGAGCGACAACTCAACCAGAGTCCACCCAAGGCTCTAGGACATCTTCACACTCTGAAGAATTCAAGAGAACGCATTACCAGGCCCTCTTAAGGGCCCCCTATCAGTAACTTATCTCTATTCAGAGCACGTTAACCGAGTTTGTAACGTCGTACGGCATTTACTTGAAGCCTGGGGCGTTTACACACTATTAATTACAAATAAAATTGCAGTTCAAGAAATCTCAATTAAAACTACTTGAAACTAACAGAGATTGTTTCTAAAATCACAGTTAAGAGAAATATTGTGTAAGAACCGAGTTAGATTATTTGACCTTAAAGAGCACCATATTTGTCAAAATCGAACATCGTTTGGTTGTAACGCGGAGCCGCGTGTTACAAATTATTTTAAGATACCGATTGTAAACGCCCCGGCTTCAAGTAAATGCCGTACGACGTTACAAACTCGGTTAAGGTGCTCTGAATAGAGATTAGTTACTGATATGGAGGCCCTTAAGAGGGCCTGGTAATGCGTTCTCTTGAAGTCCTCAGAGTTTGAAGATGTCCTAGAGCCTTGGGTGGACTCTGGTTGAGTTGTCGCTCTCGTGGTTGAGCTGTAATCGCGTTGTGGATGGTGTCCTGCAGGTCCTGCACTCAATTGGCTCGTCTCTCTGGTATCCCGCAACAAAATGAGTCACGGATGTAGTTAGTTGTTGGTGAAACTATCAAATCACCAGCGTGGGTATTGACAGCCGACAGAACGCACACGCGTGAAGCAGGTAGAATGCAAATGCCACAACTGACTTGCATGGTAATTTATCGTGCTTAAATAGCATGCAATATGTGTACTTGCACACTATTGGTTAAACGTGGTTAAACGGCAATTTTGCTTTTTTCTCATTGGTGCAACGTAAATAAATTTGAATTTAATTTACGCAATATGTCGGCCATTGATTTGTGTCGTTACAACACATTCCTTTCTTTAAAAAAGGAAAAAAATTTCCTCTCTGTGAGGCTAGATAAGAAATGCATGACAGAGTTCGAACCAATTTAAGCAAAAATATGATGAACCATAAATGCTGGGCTTAAATATGCCTGTTGGTTGCTACAACAATGATATGATGCCAGGTAACCACTAGGAATTGCTACACAAATTGTTAGCTCTAGTGGTCGGTCATAGCACGTGAGGCAAAATAGAGCAGTGTAAGTTTTTGGAGCCGCAGCGTGAAGATTTCGAGATAAATCGCCTCTGAATTTGCCAGGTTTAAGTTAAAACCTAAGCAGGTTGGATCGTTGTCAATGTGTTTGTATACGGCCAAAGGAGCTAGAGTGCTCGACGTTGTGGTCATGACATTTGTAGAGTGGTCTTTGTGCCATTGATAAAGGTGAGATATGCATTGAAAGTGGCCTGTACCATGATATGAAGATGATCACTACTTAGTGTTGCTACACGAAAGCGTTAGCTCTAAGTAGCTGGTCATACCAAAATAGGCAGTGTAATGTCATGTGTGAGAAATACATTAAAATGTAAAAATGTATACATTAAAATCAAAGGTAACTGCATAAAAATATGTACACGAAAATTGCCTCAGAGATGGCATAATACCAAAGAACTGTTCAATAATGCTACACAATTGTTAGCTAAGAACAGCTGGTTATGCCACGTGAGACAAATACGAAAAATAACGAAAGGTTAAAAAAATTTTTTAATAGTTAATGTTAATGTTTAACAAAAATCAATTACGCGTTATACAAATCAGGATATTGAGATTGTGAGCAGACGGAGCCTGAGACGTGTGTGGAAGGTTGAACGCTCCCAGGATCAGGTGGTTCGATAAACGGTTTCAACCTGTCTATGCTTACTGATGTCGGTGTCGCGCCTTGCATAATAATGAAGTATTTGAGTTTTCTGAGCAAAATCAGGTAAGGACCGCGATACTTTGGTTGTAGTGGTGCAACAGCAGTGTCGTTGCGAACGAGTACTCTCTTGCAGCTGTGGAGCTGCGGGTGAACGAAGACTAGACGAGGCGTATGTCTCGGCAGCTATTCAGAAATGTTACCGAAATGAAGTCGGCAGCGATTAGCTTCGTTTTGTAGGTCATCTTGTGCCGGTAGTAGACGTGGGAGCTGACTAGGCAGGCGTAGATCCATGCCATAAAAGAGTTGTGACGCAGACGTTTTAATGGATTCACGAGTACGGGAACGCATGGCAAGCAGAACTAAAGGTAGTGCATCAACCCAGTTGCCATTAATGGACGAGGATGCTAAAGCTGCTTTGAGTTCCCTATGCATTCTCTCTACCATGCCATTAGCTTGGGGATGGTAGGCAGTCGTCTGGCGTAAGATGCATCCCATGTACCGCAAGGTGGTTTTGAAACGACCAGATGAGAAGCAAGTGCCTCTGTCCGTGATGACCTCATTGGGAACACCGTAATTGGATATCCATGCAGAGATAAAACCGTTAGTTACTTCGTCTGCAGAAATGGTGCCAAGAGGTAATGCCGCAGGCCACCGTGTAAATCTATGGATCATAGTTAGAAGGTAGCTGAAACCTTGAACCTTTGTCAGATGAACTATGTCGATGTGGACGATGGCTAGGCGAGAAGTAGACCGAAAATTTTGCAACTTAGAACGAGTGTGTCGAGTGATCTTGTTTTTCTGACAAATTGCACACTCTGAGACCCATCGTTTAACATTCTGCCTAAGTCTCTGGCCCCAGAAACGATCTGTAAGAAGTCGGACAGTCGCTTGGCTTCCTGGGTGAGAAATTGAGTGAATTGAATCGAAAACCTTCCTCTGAAGGTTGGTCGGCAGAACTGGCTTGTTGGGCCTGCACCGTAGCAACGGTAAGCCCATGACGGTATAACCGCATAATATCGTATTATTGATCTTGAATGTGAATGTCACCGCGTTGTTCAGCTTTGGTGAGAATTGCTACGGTATTCGGCGCCGGAGTACAGCGGAATGGTGGGATGACGATGGTTGTAGAGAGACGTCTGGCCTGGACAGGGCATCTGCAATGAAGTTCTGTTTGCCCTTGACGTGAAAGACGTCAAACTGCCATCTGCTGACGAGAGCCATTTCCACCTGTAGTACCGTATGATAGATGGCCGGTGCTCATGCTAAACTATTGGTATGATCCAAACAACAAATCTGCTACTGCCAATGATGCTGATAAATGGCGCACTGCGTCGTGGATGGCGAGAAGTTCTCGGCCGAAAGTGTCGTACCTCGTTTCTACTGGTTGGAGAGTACGCGAGTAGAAAGTGGTCGGCTTCCGAACTCCGTCGATCTCTTGTTCCAAAAGGGCTCCAATAGCGAATTCAGAAGCATCTGTCGTGTGTAGAAATGGCTTTTCGAAATCTGGATGCGTTAGCATTGTGGCATTTGCTAACGAGTTGATGGCAAGTCGAAGTAATTCCTCGTTTTCGGATGACCAAGCAATGATGGAATTCTTGCTAAGTCCTTTTCGGTTCCGCAGGTGCCTGCACAAAGGATAAAGTTGTTTTAAATGGCCCGGAAGGAACTTGCGATAATAGTTTAGTACTCCCAGGATTTTCTGCAACTTGCTCACAGTCCTTGGTGACTTGATATTCTTGATTGAATTCGTCTTTGACGGCAACGGTTGAATACCTTGGGCCGTGATATGATGCCCTAAGAAGTCGACGGATGAAGTTGCAATCTGCGTCTTGTCACAATTGATTTTGAGTCCGTGGTTGGATAAGCGTGAAAGGACATTTCGTAGATGTTTCGCATGAGATTCTAGATCTGGACTGAATACCATAATGTCATCTAGATATGACATACAATAAGCAGAGTCGTCGTGAAGTATGTTGTCTATGAATCTTTGAAATGTCTGAGTAGCACACTTGAGTCCAAAAGGCATGTAAAGATATTCAAAAAGGCCAAATGGTGTGATGACTGCAGTTTTCTCGATATCCTCTGGTGCTACCGGGATGTGATGGTACGCTTGTCTGAGGTCAGTCACTGAGAAGAAATTGTTGCCGTTGAGTTTTTCAAGTAAAGTGTTAATATTTGGAATAGGATATGCATCAGATTTTGCCACTGAATTTAGCTTACGGTAGTCTCCACAGGCTCTGTACGATCCGTTTGATTTTGAAACTAAGTGCAGTGGTGACGCCCATGAACTTTTCGATGGTCTGATGTTTCCCTCTTCCAAAAGCCTTGAGAATTCTTCTTGGGCAGCTTTCAGCTTAGCAGGAGCCAGTGGTCGCTTCTTGAGTGCAATAGGTTGTCCTTCTGTGATGATATGATGCATCGTGTTGGAGACTCGTAGCTCTGAATTGTTAAGATCGAAAAGTGATTTGTATTTTCGAAGAGCTGCTGATATCTCTGCTGAATGATGCACTGGGGTTGACTGAATGACCTTTAACTCCAAACGCTCGGAGGCAAGTGTCCAAAAATTTTCCTCAATTCCTGTGGAGGGGTCGATGATCTTTTGATTGGCAAGATCAACAATGAGCCGAAAATTTAGAAGGAAATCAAGGCCTATTATATTATGTGAGACCTTGGCAATGATGAAGTTGTGGGAAAATTAACGTCGTAGACCTATGTTGAGTGTGCGGTACCGGCAGCCATAAGTTGGTATGGGCTCGTCTGTAGCTGTTGCGAGAAGAACGCCTAGCGACATCTCGGCCATTGAATCACCTTTGAGAACTGAGACTGCCGCACCTGTGTCTACGATGTACTCTTCGCCAGTTTTGAAATCAAGAAGGTGCAGAAGTTCGTTTGGCTGTTTGGCCGGGTCATGCAAACAAGTAGGCTGGTGATTGCAACCGGCATTGTCTGTTTGGTTCTCTATGTGAAAAATTCGTCGTGGACGAAAAGAGTCGACAGGGATGTCGGATTGTAGTTGGCTTCTTCCCTGTCGCGACGTTGATGCTGTTGATGTGCAGAAAGTACGGTCTTCTACTTCCTGCGCCAGACGTTTCCCGATACTGATGCACCTTTGTGCCTGCGGTCTGTTGTCCTCTCCGTCAGCTGTGGAAATTGACACTCATTCGGTAATTCTTGGGAACGACAAAGACAAACTTGGCAAGCATAAAAAACTTCTGGTGGTTATAACACCAGTTCTTTGGAGCATATTTATTAAAAGATTGCGGAGATCTCGATCGCCGCCTACCATTATAATTTGACTTGGAAACGAATTTTGGTCGAGCATTCACTTGATTTATCTTGGATTTGGTAATGGCCAATCCTTCTAGAAATTTGGCCATGTTCGCCACTGTTCTCTCTAAAGAGGAGATTCTATTATCTTGCGGGAGTGAAGAAAAGGATGATGGATTCACTTTGGGTTCCAAAACCCTATATTCTAACTCACATCTCTCAGATAAGTCATCTATAGAGAGAGTGTTGGGGAGCTGTCTGGCAAAGAGTTTTAATGTCTGGGGAAGATTGTTAATAAAAACAACCTTAGCCTCATGATCAGAAATGTTGGTTTTATACCAACGTTTCCGTAATTCCCTTTAGTATTTCTATGGGGCTAAGATTTGGCATATCTAACTGCGCATATTTGTGTATTATCTGCTCAGTTTCCGTGGGTCCAAGCAAGGATTCTACCTCGTTTTGTAGGCCCAAAATGGGATTAGGTAGCTTCCTAATGGCCTCAAGCTTAGGATAAATCCGTCGCTGCAATTCAGGAGGTAGTTTAGCAAAAAGCTTCGACAGCTTTTGATGACTGTCATAATCAGGAAACGGGGAGAAAGCGGAGTCTACGCGCATAAAGAATAGCTCACGATCTCCATCCCAAACAGGAACATCAGTATCTAAAATTGGACCTGACATTTAACAATCTTACGGGATCTTAAAAGCATAAATTTATAAGCAATATGAAAATGTATAAATATACTTTAACGAAACGCTTACCCACAAACAGCTTCCACAGTTGAATGAGCGCAGAACAAAAGCACGTTTTGTACGTAAGAAAGATGAACAGAGGCCCCGTCGGCCTTTGATTACAATGTATTATAATTATCCCCACAAATCCACGAATATATACCCAACAGATTTCCCAAAAAACCACGATCAGGGTAAAGAAAACACAAATGTCAATCTATTTATCCCAAATAGATGAAAAAGGAAGTCAATTTATTTATACCCCAAAAAAATCAGAACAATCAATATCCTGGCGCGGTCGCCAATTTTGTAAACGCCCCGGCTTCAAGTAAATGCCGTACGACGTTACAAACTCGGTTAAGGTGCTCTGAATAGAGATTAGTTATTGATATGGGGGGCCTTTAAGAGGGCCTGGTAATGCGTTCTCTTGAAGTCTTCAGAGTTTGAAGATGTCCTAGAGCCTTGGGTGGACTCTGGTTGAGTTGTCGCTCCCGTGGTTGAGCCGTAATCGCGTTGTGGATAGTGTCCTGCAGGTTCTGCACTTAATTGGCTCGTCTCTCCGGTATACCGCAACAAGATGAGTCACGGATGTAGTTAGTTGTTGGTGAAACTATCAAATCACCAGCGTAGGTATTGACAGCCGACAGAACGCACACGCGTGAAGCAGGTAGAATGCAAATGCCACAACTGACTTGCATGGTAAATTACTGTGCTTAAATAGCATGCAATATGTCTACTTGCACACTATTGGTTAAACGTGGTTAAACGGCAATTTCGCTTTTTTCTTATTGGTGCAACGTAAATAAATTTGAATTTAATTTACGCAATATGTCGGCCATTGATTTGTGTCGTTACACGATTTTAACCGGATATGGACAATTTATCTTCAAATTAAGAATTCTCGAGTTAGCATATTTCCTAAAATATCTTTTTTCAATTTATGAGCATGTTCAATTAATATTGCATTCTAATACGGTAATTTACCTGATCATTCACCTTTAAAACAATATGGTATTTCATCCACTTAATTAGGTGAACTTAAGAAATTTATCATCTAATCCTCACCATTGTTCAAAATCACTAATATGTCATCCACGAATCGTAGATACAATTCACGCTTCAGTTGCGACAAAGACGTACCTTTGGACAACTATGAGTTTTATATAATTTTTTAAACTGTCTTTTTAATGTTATCATTTCTAACGATTTAATTTATTTAATGTATAATTTCCATGTTCATGTAATTCCATTTGATTCGCCTTAAAATGTATTATTGATGGATTTACTATCTCATTAGCTACGATAAATTTACTACTATATTGGGAAGGCCTATAAATTCACAATTTTCTTTCATGTATCTCTTATGAGCTTTATTGGTAAACTCTTCTATGAATTAAAAGTCTTTTGCATGTAAAAGAAGTAACGCCAATCTTAATTTAGTTTTCTCCTTAATATATAAAATTTTTCATTTATTTAGATCACAAACTGTGTTCATAATATTTACACAAATATAATGTTTAAGAGACATAGAGTACGCACTTAACTTAATGTTCAACTTAAATCTAAAACATTTAGAAATAACACAGTCTTTTATACAGCTTTAAAAATTAAATAATTGATATTTTCCTCACGAGTTGCTTCGTTGCTTGCGTGTATCTGTTATAAAACTTGGCGGTATTGCTTCTGTAATTCCATTCTAAATATTGCATCAATGGATGACAATATTGCGCAATTTAAAGTGTCAAAATTACCCCATCTGTGTTGGTACTAACACCGGATCTGTCAATTTTATCTCTTTTGGTGGAAATATTTCGGATACCTTTATCAGTCTCTTTCATCAATCCACAATTCATCACAAATCTTAGAAACTGGCTAATAAAGCAAGTGCGAAAATTCCTTTCTTTATTTCATTTATATTTCTGACTGGTTACTCTCCATACTGGCTAATTGACGTTATACATATGCCAAACTCTAAACCAGGCAAGAATAAAAAAATATGTAGCGTAAAAATATAATATACGAAGAATTGTTAAATAATTTCTTAACAAAGCCACTAAACTTTCTAACCAATTAAAGAAAACTGACGCGTTAGGTACACCAGGAGAATTAAATTCCATGCAAGGACTGTTAACTTAAGTATGTAATTGAAACCACGCGCTCATTTAATGTAAGAGGAGAAGCACATAAAACGGGATGTAAATATGGTCATGTTTATGGATCTTACACGTAATATAATGGTTTTGGGACGGTTGCCGACGAATATCGATATGTGATCAAAATAGATCGACAAGATTCCATCAGTTTCAACTGTGAAAGCAGATTTTCATTTCAATACTTTTCTGCATTCGTCAGTACTCATTCCGCCAGTTTCAAGTGTAGAAGCAGATTTTGTTTCAACTGTGAAAGCAGATTTTCATTTGGTCAGTTTTTTTCATTCGTCAGTTCTCATTCCATCTGTCTCAACTGTGGAAGCAGGTTTTGGTAAGCCTTTCTCTCCACATCTTTTTGTACTTTTCATCTTGCTTATAAATTATTGCTTTCAAGATCCCGTAAGATTTTTAGAATGTCAGGTTCAATTTTAGATATAGATGTTCCCGTTTGAAATGGAGATTGCGAGCTATTCTTTATGCGCATAGACTCCGCTTTCTCTCCGTTTCCAGATTATGACAGCCATTAATAACTGTCGCCAGTTTTCGCTAAACTACATTCAGAATAGCAACGACGTATTTATCCGAAGCTAAAGGTCATTGGGAAACTACCCAATCTCATTTTGTGCCTCCAAAATGAAGTAGAATCCTTGCTGGGTCCCACTGAAACTGAACAGTTAATAAATAAATATACACAATTAGACATGCCAAACCTTGGCACCTTTGAGATTTTAAGGGAATTGCGGAGCGTTGTTATAAAACCAATATTTCTGATCATGAGACCAAGATTGTTTTTATTAAAGATCTTCCCCAGTCACTAAAATTGTTCATCAGACAGCTCTCCAACTCTCTCAATAGATGACTTATCAGAGAGACGCGAGTTAGAATTTAGGGTTTTTGAACCTAAGTTAAATTCGTCATCATTTGTCCTTCCCCACAGGATGATAGGATCAACTCTTTAGAGAGGAAAATGGCGAACATTGTTAAAGTTCTAGAAGGATTGGCTATATGGAAATCCGAACTAAATCAAGTGAGTGCACAACCCATTTTTCCACACAAAACACGAAATAACAGTAGGCGGCGATCTAGATCCCCGCAATCTTTTAATAGATATGCCCCAAAGAACTGGTGCTATAATCAACAGAAGTTTTTTATTCATGTCGAGTCTGTCTCTGCCATTCGGAAGAATTTCCGAATGAATGCCAATTACCGTAGTTGACGGGAAAGGCCACGGACAACAGGCGCGGTGGAGCATCAGGATCGGGAAAAGTATGGCGCAGAATGTGGAAGACCGTAAATTCTGCGCATCAAAGTCATCAACGGCGCCACTAGGAAGTAATCACTTAAAATCTGACATTCCTATTGACTCTTTTCGTCCACGTGAAATATGCCACAGAGACAGCCAAACTGACAATGTCAGTCGCAAACACCAGCCTACTTGTTTGCATGAGCCGGTCCAACAACCCAACGAACTTCTGCATCTTCTTGATTTCAGAAAAGGTAAAGAATTCTTCGTAGACCCAGGTGCAACAGTCTCAGTTCTCAAGGGTGATTCAATGGCCAAGATGTCGCTAGGCTTTTTACTCACAGCAGCTACAGGGGAGCCCATACCCACTTATGACAGCCGGTATCGCACACTCAACGGCGTGAATTTACTCACAACTTCATCGTCGCCAACGTCTCACATAACATAATAGGCCTTTATTTTCTTTTGAAATTTCGGTTCATTGTCGACCTTGACAATCAAAAGATCCTCGACCCCTCAACAGGACTTGAGCAAAGTTTTTGGACACTTGCCTCCGAGCGTTTGGAGTTACTGTTCATTTAGCAAGCCCCATGGAATCATTCAGCAGAGATATCAGCAGCTCTTCGAGACCACAAGTTGCTTTTTGATCTCAGCAAGTCAAAACTACGAGTCTCCAACACGATGCACCATATCGTCACAGAAGGACAACCTATTGCACTGTAGAAGCGACTACTGGCTCCTGCTAAACTGAAAGCTGCCCAAGAGGAATTTTAAAAGCTATTGGAAGACGAAATCATTAGACCATCGAAAAGTTCATAAGCGTCACCACTGCACTTAGTCTCTAAATAAAACGGATCGTACAGAGCCTGTGAGGATTATCTCAAGTTAAATTCAGTGGCCAAATCTGATGTATATCCTATGCCCAATATTAAAACCTTACTTAAAAATCTCAGTGGAAGCAACTTCTTCTCAGTGATTGACCTCAAACAAATCTACCACAACATCCCGATAGCGCCAGAAGATATTGAAAAGACAGCGGTCATCAATCCATTTGACCTTTCCGAATGTCTTTACATACCTTTTGGGCTTAAATGTGCTACACAAACATTTCATAGATTCATGGATAACATACTTCGCGATGACGCCGCTTACTGTATGTAATATCTCGATGACATAATGGTATTCAGTCATGACTTAGAATCTCATGCCAAGCATTTACGAAATCTCCTCTCAAACTTATCCAACTACGGAATCAAGATTATCTGTGACAAAATGCAGATTGGAACTACATCCGTGGACTTCCTAGAGCATCGTAATACGTCACAAGGTATTCAACTTTTGCCGTGAAAGGCGAATTCAATCAAGAATACCAAGTCACCGGTAGACTGTTAGCGAGTTGCAGACATTTTGGGAGTCCCTAAGCTGCTATCACAAGTTCCAGCCCGGCGCTTTCAATACAACTTTCATCCGTTGTTTAGGCACTTTCTAGAACTCCATCATTATTGGTCATCTGAAGTTCGAGGAATTGCTTCATCAACTCGTCGTCGAACATGCTACAATGCTAACGCATCCAGATTTTCAACGACCATTTCTACTCACAACAGATGCTTCTGAGTTCGCAGTTGGAGCCACGTTGGAAAAGAGTATCACGGAGTTCGAAAGCCTATCAGTTTTAAATCGCGTAATCTCCAACCAGTAGAAACAAGATACGACACCTTCGTTCGAAAACCCCTCGCAATTCACGGGGTAATACGTCATTTTATCAGCATCATTGACAGCAGCAGATTAGTTTTTTCACAGACCATGCACCATTAATTAGCGCAATTCGAAACGCGACTTCAACTGTCGCCAAGTGCCCTGCCAGAATGGTAAGACAGCTGTCTCGTCTGAGAAAATGGCAATTCGACATCTTTCTTGTCGAGGGCGAACAGAACCTCATTGCAGACGCACTTTCTAGGCAAGACGTCTCGCTACAACCACCTTTGCCATCGCCATTCACAGTCAACTCCATGACCCACAAATAACCTGCATTAACGCCTTCCATCCTGCGAACAAAATAGCGCGGTGACATTCTCATTCAAAGATCGGTCGCTCGTCACCCCACCAAGTTCGTCTGCCGTCCCTGGGACGACTTACCTATTGTTTACTTCTAGGATACGTAGCCAAACGATCCAGTTCTGCCGACCAGCCTTCAGAGAAATATTTTCTACTCAATTCACTCAATTTCTCACCCAGGAAGCAAGGCGAATGTCCGACTTCTTACAGATCGTTTCTGGATCACAGACTCAGGCAGAACGTTAAACGATGGGTCTCCGAGTGTGTCATTTGTCATAAAAATAAGATCACACGGCACAATCGTTCTAAGTTGCAACATTTCCGAAATATGTCACGCCTAGCCATCGTCCACATTGACATAGTTCATCTGACAAAGATTCAAGGTTTCAGCTACCTTCTAACTTTGATAGATTTACACGATGGCCTGCACATTACCATTTCAGCAGACGAAGTCACTAACGGTTTTATCTCAGCATGAATATCCCATTATGAAGTTCCCAATGAAGTCATCACTGATAGAGGCACTTGCATCTCATCGGATCCTTTCAAAACCACCTCGCGATTCATAGGATGCACCTTACGCCAGACGACTGCCTATCATCCCCAATTTAACGGTATGGTAGAGAGAATGCATAGAGAACTTAAAGCTGCTTTAGCATCCTCGTCCAGTAATGGCAAATTGGTCGATGCACTACCTTTGGTTCTATTTCCCATGCGTTCCCATACTCGTGAATCTATTAAAACGTATGGCATGGATCTACGCCTGTCTAGTCATCCCCTACGTCTACTACCCACACAGGATGATCCACAAGACGAAGCTACCCGCCTCCGACTTCATTTCGATAACATGTCTGAACAGCAGCCGAGACACACGTATCGAACCGCCTGATCCTGGAAGCATAAAATCTTCTACACACGGCTCAGGCTCTGTCTGCCTACAATCTCAACATACAATATATTGCTTAACATTAATTTTTCGTTATTCTACGTATCAAATTTTTAACTTTATGCGCACCATTTGCGTCCTATGTCACGCAACGTGATCTATGAGTCCACATGATGCATTTTTCTTCTCACACTCACTTGTCTCCCGTGTTATCACCAGTTGTTCGTAGCTAACAATTGTGCAGCATTTTTTAACAGTTCTTTGGTATTATGCCATCTCTGTGGCAATGTTAGAGTACATTTTTGACGTTACTTTTTTATTTTCATTATATATTTTTACATTGTAACGTATGGCTCACATCTGAGCTCACACTGACAATTCTGGTATGGCCAGCTACTTAGAGCTAACACCTTGTGTAGCAACAATAAGTAGTTATCAGCTTCATATCATGGTACAGGCCGCTGTCAATGCGTATCTCAACTTCATCAATTACACAATGACCACTCTACCAATAGCATGACCACAACGTCGAGCGCACATTAGCTCTTTTGGTTGTATTCAAATGCATTGACGGCGATCTAATCTTCCCAAGGTTTCATCTTCAGTGGCAACCTATCTTGAAATCCTCACACTGCGGTTCCCAAACCTTACAATGCACTATTTTAACTCACGCGGTATGACCGGCCTATACAGCTAACAATTTGTATAGCAATTCCTAGTGGTTATTTGGCATCATATCATCGTTGAAGCAACCAACAAGCATACTTCAGCCCAGCATTTACGGTATATTTTTATAGCTTTGGGTTGAAGAATAACCAGTTGCTTAACTTGGTTCGAACTCTGCCCTACATTTCCTATCAAGCCCCGCCGAGAGGAATGTCTTTCCTTTATTCAGAGAGGAAAGTGATGTAACGGTTCAAGAATAATTCGCCGACATATTGTGTAAATGAAATTCAAATTTAATTTACGCGGCACCAACTAAAACAAGCTACATTTGCCATAAACCAATGGCGTGCGAGCTTTCGTTTTCACGCTATGCAAGCACGATGCATTTACCATGCTAGTTAGTAATCAAGTTTGAAATCCTTTCATACTGGCTTTTCACCTACGCTGACTTCTGGACTTGCTTCACAATCAGATTCACCTAGTCAGGTCAATCTTCTTGCTGCACAACAAGTGAGACGGAGCAACATATATTTATTGAACCTCTACTTGTGCCAGTTACCACAGTATTGTCGCAGATCTTCAACGAGACAATACTGATGTCAACGCCACAACAGAAGGAAAACCAACCAGTCAGCCGGAGTCGGTCTCAAATGTCTAGGAGTACTTCTAGACACAGCTACAATAACTAACTTTCTCGGCATTTGCCGGAGAATACAATTCGTGCTCTAATAATGACCACCAACAGTACTAACTCTCAGACGTCTTGGCAAACTCAAAACATTACAAATGCCGTACGGAATTTACTTGAAGCTGGAGCGTTTAACATGATCAACCAATAAGTATAAATGAAACCATTGAAACGATATTATACTTGTTTAAAAAAAGTTATGATGAGCTGTCCGAAATATTTGGGTTATAAACGCTCGAATTCATTCGCCGACATTTTGAAAATTAAAAACGCTGGATCAGAACGCACGCTTCCGTAGACCAATTACGTGCGACTTCGCGCGATGAAATTTCCACGCAACAAACTACGATCTGTTTGCTACCTGCCATTGCTGTTACCTTCTCTGTTGCACTATCTATGCCTGCTGTCTTGCGTTTACCACGCTGTCAATAAATTGGATAGTCGTCAAATACACCAATCACCTAGTCGCTGCACATCCAGCCATATGTAACTGATTATTGGTAATCGGATTACTACGTGTGGTAGCTTTCTCGGTGTTGCTGCAGAGCTTCAGTAAGAATAGACAAGGTCTTCGAACAGAAATTAGCACATGCTATTTCGTCAATTCTACTTGTTCACGGGCATCTGATCAAACGATCACTAGCCCACGACCAGCACACAAAGAGCCAGTGTCTAGAAGGACTACTGGACATCCACACTTTGCTACGAATCACCAACTCTCACAGCATTTTCCAATGAATATCTCATAGCCCCATTAAGAGCCACCAACAATATTGTTCTCCTGATCCTTATTGGATTATTCATTACGTTGCACGGCACTCTAGCCAAAGTGTTAAAAAGCATGCCGCAAAAATGCTAAGATATTTATTACAGAATGTTGGAATGGAAAAAACTTAACTAAACATCCTTTCGCACAAAGCTTCTTTAGTCTCATGCGAAATAATTTTCAGATATAATTTTACGTTTGAAAATTCTTGACTTATATTATTCTGTATTGTTTTGCATGCGAACAATGTCGTATTTATTTAGCTACAAATTAACGAAAACAGCCATGTTGCCGTTCAAAATATTAACAAGCTAAAGTAGAAACTGCCAATTAAATCCAATCACAATCAATAAAATCACAGACGCCAAAACTTGCACACCTAAAAAAGTGACTAATATAATCCACTCATACTAGACCTCCCAGAGTAGTGCATATCGCCACAATACACCAACGATATAAGAGTAATGATAGGAGACGCGAAACAAATAGACACGTGAGCAACGTCCAAAATCTGTTAAGTCTAATTAAATATCGATTGCTCGATTAAAGAGTAAATCGATGTATAAATATGAAAAACACAGCTTCGTCTCTTAATACTAGTCTCGGCACTCAAGAAGCGTACTCATGGAAGTCGACATCGAATTAACCACATGCACCCAACACAACTGCTGTAAATAGATATAAGTAAACTAAAATACGAAGTCGCATTAAACTGCGCTCTCATATGAAAACTTGTAATTATTTTAACCGAAAAACTGTTACCCTTAAGTTTGTTACATTTAAACTTTATTCGCGATAAGTGTCTTCAAATATACAATTTTATTATTTCATACAACAGAATTATATATTTATATATGAATGTATAAAATCAGAATTTCACTTTATATAACGTTAGCAGTATTGGACACTTATCAGCCAGAATTGCCGTCACTGGAATTCGAGGCCGGAAGCATTTGATTTCGAGTAAAAGAACGTATCAGCCACGCCAGCGATGATTTAAAATGCGCGAAAATTTTTTTTTAGTCTTTTTTCTTCCTCATAGGAATCAATCCAGACCTAAACAACAAACTAGACAGCAAAGTGCAGATTCGGTTATATGAGGGATAATCTAGATGACTCTGGACCCAATTTTATCCGTTCATATCCCTGTCACGGCAATTCTGGCCATTACTATGGAGTGTCAAATAAAGAAGAAAATTTATATAATTAAACGAAGATTGGTTGCACGGGCGGTGATTATATTTCCCATAATCAAGTTTGCGAACTTGATATTAACACCGGACCAATTAAATAAATTCATTTGGCAGTATAAACTAAGAATTGTATAGTGTAGAAAAGGTAATTCATTCAGTAGACCAATTTTGTCTATATTGGGTACTCCACTTAAATGCCAGAATTTGCCGCGGACAGGGCTCAAAGCTGGGCATGTCAGCCTCGGAATCTTGATGCCCTAACCAGTGAGCCACTTTGCCGCACACCATAGACAATATGCAGTCATATGCTAACAGTTGTCACTCGGTTATTTTGTTTCCTTTTAGGTGGTCATGTAGAATTAATTTGAACCGAAACTTCCAACAAATAATCCCCAATTTGTCATTACTTGTCAGACACCACACTAGAAGGGGAACTGTTTTTAAAATGAACATTTATATAATTAGACGAAGAATTATTTCGAGGATAGTGATATTATTTACTATAATCAAGGTTGCAGGCATGATATAAAAACTTGACCCATTAATTACTTACACATTTCAGTGTACACTAAGAATTGTATAGTGTAGAAAAGGTAATTCATTCAGTAGACCAATTTCGTCTATATTGGGTACTCCACTTAAATGCCAGAATTTGCCGCGGACAGGGCTCAAAGCTGGGCACGTCAGCCTCGGAATCTTGATGCCCTAACCAGTGAGCTACTTTGCCGCACACCATAGACAATATGCAGTCATATGCTAACAGTTGTCACTCGGTTATTTTGTTTCCTTTTAGGTGGTCATGTAGAATTAATTTGAACTCAAAGTTCCAACAAATCATCCCCAATTTGTCATTACTTGACAGACACCACACTAGAAGGGGAACTGATTTTAAAATGAACATTTATATAACTAGACGAAGAATTATTTCGAGGATAGTGATATTATTTACTATAATCAAGGTTGCAGGCGTGATATAAAAACTTGTCCTATTAATTACTTACACATTTCAGTATACACTAAGAATTGTATAGTGTAGAAAAGTTAATTCATTCAGTAGTCCAATTTCGTCTATATTGGGTACTCCACTTAAATGCCAGAATTTGCCGCGGACAGGGCTCAAAGCTGGGCACGTCAGCCTCGGAATCTTGATGCCCTAACCAGTGAGCCACTTTGCCGCACACCATAGACAATATGCAGTCATATGCTAACAGTTGTCACTCGGTTATTTTGTTTCCTTTTAGGTGGTCATGTAGAATTAATTTGAACCCAAAGTTCCAACAAATAATCCCCAATTTGTCATAACTTGTCAGACACCACACTAGAAGGGGAACTGATATTAAAATGAACATTTATATAATTAGACGAAGAATTATTTCGAGGATAGTGATATTATTTACTCTAATCAAGGTTGCAGGCATGATATAAAAACTTGACCCATTAATTACTTACACATTTCAGTGTACACTAAGAATTGTATAGTGTAGAAAAGGTAATTCATTCAGTAGACCAATTTCGTCTATATTGGGTACTCCACTTAAATGCCAGAATTTGCCGCGGACAGGGCTCAAAGCTGGGCACGTCAGCCTCGGAATCTTGATGTCCTAACCAGTGAGCCACTTTGCCGCACACCATAGACAATATGCAGTCATATGCTAACTGTTGTCACTCGGTTATTTTGTTTCCTTTTAGGTGGTCATGTAGAATTAATTTGAACCCAAAGTTCCAACAAATCATCCCCAATTTGTCATTACTTGTCAGACACCACACTAGAAGGGGAACTGATTTCAAAATGAACATTTATATAATTAGACGAAGAATTATTTCGAGGATAGTGATATTATTTACTATAATCAAGGTTGCAGGCGTGATATAAAAACTTGACCTATTAATTACTTACACATTTCAGTATACACTAAGAATTGTATAGTGTAGAAAAGTTAATTCATTCAGTAGACCAATTTCGTCTATATTGGGTACTCCACTTAAATGCCAGAATTTGCCGCGGACAGGGCTCAAAGCTGGGCACGTCAGCCTCGGAATCTTGATGCCCTAACCAGTGAGCCACTTTGCCGCACACCATAGACAATATGCAGTCATATGCTAACAGTTGTCACTCGGTTATTTTGTTTCTTTTAGGTGGTCATGTAGAATTAATTTGAACCCAAAGTTCCAACAAATCATCCCCAATTTGTCATTACTTGTCAGACACCACACTAGAAGGGGAACTGATTTCAAAATGAACATTTATATAATTAGACGAAGAATTATTTCGAGGATAGTGATATTATTTACTATAATCAAGGTTGCAGGCTTGATATAAAAACTTGACCCATTAATTACTTACACATTTCAGTATACACTAAGAATTGTATAGTGTAGAAAAGGTAATTCATTCAGTAGACCAATTTCGTCTATATTGGGTACTCCACTTAAATGCCAGAATTTGCCGCGGACAGGGCTCAAAGCTGGGCACGTCAGCCTCGGAATCTTGATGCCCTAACCAGTGAGCCACTTTGCCGCACACCATAGACAATATGCAGTCATATGCTAACAGTTGTAACTCGGTTATTTTGTTTCCTTTTAGGTGGTCATGTAGAATTAATTTGAACCCAAAGTTCCAACAAATCATCCCCAATTTGTCATTACTTGTCAGACACCACACTAGAAGGGGAACTGATTTTAAAATGAACATTTATATAATTAGACGAAGAATTATTTCGAGGATAGTGATATTATTTACTATAATCAAGGTTGCAGGCTTGATATAAAAACTTGACCCATTAATTACTTACACATTTCAGTATACACTAAGAATTGTATAGTGTAGAAAAGGTAATTCATTCAGTAGACCAATTTCGTCTATATTGGGTACTCCACTTAAATGCCAGAATTTGCCGCGGACAGGGCTCAAAGCTGGGCACGTCAGCCTCGGAATCTTGATGCCCTAACCAGTGAGCCACTTTGCCGCACACCACAGACAATATGCAGTCATATGCTAACAGTTGTAACTCGGTTATTTTGTTTCCTTTTAGGTGGTCATGTAGAATTAATTTGAACCCAAAGTTCCAACAAATCATCCCCAATTTGTCATTACTTGTCAGACACCACACTAGAAGGGGAACTGATTTTAAAATGAACATTTATATAATTAGACGAAGAATTATTTCGAGGATAGTGATATTATTTACTATAATCAAGGTTGCAGGCTTGATATAAAAACTTGACCCATTAATTACTTACACATTTCAGTATACACTAAGAATTGTATAGTGTAGAAAAGGTAATTCATTCAGTAGACCAATTTCGTCTATATTGGGTACTCCACTTAAATGCCAGAATTTGCCGCGGACAGGGCTCAAAGCTGGGCACGTCAGCCTCGGAATCTTGATGCCCTAACCAGTGAGCCACTTTGCCGCACACCATAGACAATATGCAGTCATATGCTAACAGTTGTCACTCGGTTATTTTGTTTCCTTTTAGGTGGTCATGTAGAATTAATTTGAACCCAAAGTTCCAACAAATCATCCCCAATTTGTCATTACTTGACAGACACCACACTAGAAGGGGAACTGATTTTAAAATGAACATTTATATAATTAGACGAAGAATTATTTCGAGGATAGTGATATTATTTACTATAATCAAGGTTGCAGGCTTGATATAAAAACTTGACCCATTAATTACTTACACATTTCAGTATACACTAAGAATTGTATAGTGTAGAAAAGGTAATTCATTCAGTAGACCAATTTCGTCTATATTGGGTACTCCACTTAAATGCCAGAATTTGCCGCGGACAGGGCTCAAAGCTGGGCACGTCAGCCTCGGAATCTTGATGCCCTAACCAGTGAGCCACTTTGCCGCACACCATAGACAATATGCAGTCATATGCTAACAGTTGTCACTCGGTTATTTTGTTTCCTTTTAGGTGGTCATGTAGAATTAATTTGAACCCAAAGTTCCAACAAATCATCCCCAATTTGTCATTACTTGTCAGACACCACACTAGAAGGGGAACTGATTTTAAAATGAACATTTATATAATTAGACGAAGAATTATTTCGAGGATAGTGATATTATTTACTATAATCAAGGTTGCAGGCTTGATATAAAAACTTGACCCATTAATTACTTACACATTTCAGTATACACTAAGAATTGTATAGTGTAGAAAAGGTAATTCATTCAGTAGACCAATTTCGTCTATATTGGGTACTCCACTTAAATGCCAGAATTTGCCGCGGACAGGGCTCAAAGCTGGGCACGTCAGCCTCGGAATCTTGATGCCCTAACCAGTGAGCCACTTTGCCGCACACCATAGACAATATGCAGTCATATGCTAACAGTTGTAACTCGGTTATTTTGTTTCCTTTTAGGTGGTCATGTAGAATTAATTTGAACCCAAAGTTCCAACAAATCATCCCCAATTTGTCATTACTTGACAGACACCACACTAGAAGGGGAACTGATTTTAAAATGAACATTTATATAATTAGACGAAGAATTATTTCGAGGATAGTGATATTATTTACTATAATCAAGGTTGCAGGCTTGATATAAAAACTTGACCCATTAATTACTTACACATTTCAGTATACACTAAGAATTGTATAGTGTAGAAAAGGTAATTCATTCAGTAGACCAATTTCGTCTATATTGGGTACTCCACTTAAATGCCAGAATTTGCCGCGGACAGGGCTCAAAGCTGGGCACGTCAGCCTCGGAATCTTGATGCCCTAACCAGTGAGCCACTTTGCCGCACACCACAGACAATATGCAGTCATATGCTAACAGTTGTAACTCGGTTATTTTGTTTCCTTTTAGGTGGTCATGTAGAATTAATTTGAACCCAAAGTTCCAACAAATCATCCCCAATTTGTCATTACTTGACAGACACCACACTAGAAGGGGAACTGATTTTAAAATGAACATTTATATAATTAGACGAAGAATTATTTCGAGGATAGTGATATTATTTACTATAATCAAGGTTGCAGGCGTGATATAAAAACTTGACCCATTAATTACTTACACATTTCAGTATACACTAAGAATTGTATAGTGTAGAAAAGGTAATTCATTCAGTAGACCAATTTCGTCTATATTGGGTACTCCACTTAAATGCCAGAATTTGCCGCGGACAGGGCTCAAAGCTGGGCACGTCAGCCTCGGAATCTTGATGCCCTAACCAGTGAGCCACTTTGCCGCACACCATAGACAATATGCAGTCATATGCTAACAGTTGTCACTCGGTTATTTTGTTTCCTTTTAGGTGGTCATGTAGAATTAATTTGAACCCAAAGTTCCAACAAATCATCCCCAATTTGTCATTACTTGACAGACACCACACTAGAAGGGGAACTGATTTTAAAATGAACATTTATATAATTAGACGAAGAATTATTTCGAGGATAGTGATATTATTTACTATAATCAAGGTTGCAGGCTTGATATAAAAACTTGACCCATTAATTACTTACACATTTCAGTATACACTAAGAATTGTATAGTGTAGAAAAGGTAATTCATTCAGTAGACCAATTTCGTCTATATTGGGTACTCCACTTAAATGCCAGAATTTGCCGCGGACAGGGCTCAAAGCTGGGCACGTCAGCCTCGGAATCTTGATGCCCTAACCAGTGAGCCACTTTGCCGCACACCACAGACAATATGCAGTCATATGCTAACAGTTGTAACTCGGTTATTTTGTTTCCTTTTAGGTGGTCATGTAGAATTAATTTGAACCCAAAGTTCCAACAAATCATCCCCAATTTGTCATTACTTGACAGACACCACACTAGAAGGGGAACTGATTTTAAAATGAACATTTATATAATTAGACGAAGAATTATTTCGAGGATAGTGATATTATTTACTATAATCAAGGTTGCAGGCTTGATATAAAAACTTGACCCATTAATTACTTACACATTTCAGTATACACTAAGAATTGTATAGTGTAGAAAAGGTAATTCATTCAGTAGACCAATTTCGTCTATATTGGGTACTCCACTTAAATGCCAGAATTTGCCGCGGACAGGGCTCAAAGCTGGGCACGTCAGCCTCGGAATCTTGATGCCCTAACCAGTGAGCCACTTTGCCGCACACCATAGACAATATGCAGTCATATGCTAACAGTTGTAACTCGGTTATTTTGTTTCCTTTTAGGTGGTCATGTAGAATTAATTTGAACCCAAAGTTCCAACAAATCATCCCCAATTTGTCATTACTTGACAGACACCACACTAGAAGGGGAACTGATTTTAAAATGAACATTTATATAATTAGACGAAGAATTATTTCGAGGATAGTGATATTATTTACTATAATCAAGGTTGCAGGCTTGATATAAAAACTTGACCCATTAATTACTTACACATTTCAGTATACACTAAGAATTGTATAGTGTAGAAAAGGTAATTCATTCAGTAGACCAATTTCGTCTATATTGGGTACTCCACTTAAATGCCAGAATTTGCCGCGGACAGGGCTCAAAGCTGGGCACGTCAGCCTCGGAATCTTGATGCCCTAACCAGTGAGCCACTTTGCCGCACACCACAGACAATATGCAGTCATATGCTAACAGTTGTAACTCGGTTATGTTGTTTCATTTTAGGTGGTCATGTAGAATTAATTTGAACCCAAAGTTCCAACAAATCATCCCCAATTTGTCATTACTTGACAGACACCACACTAGAAGGGGAACTGATTTTAAAATGAACATTTATATAATTAGACGAAGAATTATTTCGAGGATAGTGATATTATTTACTATAATCAAGGTTGCAGGCTTGATATAAAAACTTGACCCATTAATTACTTACACATTTCAGTATACACTAAGAATTGTATAGTGTAGAAAAGGTAATTCATTCAGTAGACCAATTTCGTCTATATTGGGTACTCCACTTAAATGCCAGAATTTGCCGCGGACAGGGCTCAAAGCTGGGCACGTCAGCCTCGGAATCTTGATGCCCTAACCAGTGAGCCACTTTGCCGCACACCACAGACAATATGCAGTCATATGCTAACAGTTGTAACTCGGTTATTTTGTTTCCTTTTAGGTGGTCATGTAGAATTAATTTGAACCCAAAGTTCCAACAAATCATCCCCAATTTGTCATTACTTGTCAGACACCACACTAGAAGGGGAACTGATTTTAAAATGAACATTTATATAATTAGACGAAGAATTATTTCGAGGATAGTGATATTATTTACTATAATCAAGGTTGCAGGCTTGATATAAAAACTTGACCCATTAATTACTTACACATTTCAGTATACACTAAGAATTGTATAGTGTAGAAAAGGTAATTCATTCAGTAGACCAATTTCGTCTATATTGGGTACTCCACTTAAATGCCAGAATTTGCCGCGGACAGGGCTCAAAGCTGGGCACGTCAGCCTCGGAATCTTGATGCCCTAACCAGTGAGCCACTTTGCCGCACACCATAGACAATATGCAGTCATATGCTAACAGTTGTAACTCGGTTATTTTGTTTCCTTTTAGGTGGTCATGTAGAATTAATTTGAACCCAAAGTTCCAACAAATCATCCCCAATTTGTCATTACTTGACAGACACCACACTAGAAGGGGAACTGATTTTAAAATGAACATTTATATAATTAGACGAAGAATTATTTCGAGGATAGTGATATTATTTACTATAATCAAGGTTGCAGGCTTGATATAAAAACTTGACCCATTAATTACTTACACATTTCAGTATACACTAAGAATTGTATAGTGTAGAAAAGGTAATTCATTCAGTAGACCAATTTCGTCTATATTGGGTACTCCACTTAAATGCCAGAATTTGCCGCGGACAGGGCTCAAAGCTGGGCACGTCAGCCTCGGAATCTTGATGCCCTAACCAGTGAGCCACTTTGCCGCACACCACAGACAATATGCAGTCATATGCTAACAGTTGTAACTCGGTTATTTTGTTTCCTTTTAGGTGGTCATGTAGAATTAATTTGAACCCAAAGTTCCAACAAATCATCCCCAATTTGTCATTACTTGACAGACACCACACTAGAAGGGGAACTGATTTTAAAATGAACATTTATATAATTAGACGAAGAATTATTTCGAGGATAGTGATATTATTTACTATAATCAAGGTTGCAGGCTTGATATAAAAACTTGACCCATTAATTACTTACACATTTCAGTATACACTAAGAATTGTATAGTGTAGAAAAGGTAATTCATTCAGTAGACCAATTTCGTCTATATTGGGTACTCCACTTAAATGCCAGAATTTGCCGCGGACAGGGCTCAAAGCTGGGCACGTCTGCTTCGGAATCTGGTGCTCTAACCACTGAGCTATCCTGCCGCACACTACACTACACACAATTTTCAGTTATATACTAACTAATGTAACTTGGTTAGTCAATTTTTCCTTTAGGTGGAGCTCATATGGCATCCATTTAGACCCAAAGTTCCAACTAACCATGCCCAATCTGTCATTACTGAACAGACACCACATTACATGGGGAAGTGGTATTGAAATGAACATTTATATAATTAAACGAACATTGGTTGCGCGGGTGGTGATAACAATTATTATAATCAAGGTTGCGGTCTTGATATAAACACCTGACCCATTAATTACTTACATATGTCAGTATAAACTAAGAATTGTATAGTGTAGAAAAGGCAATTCATCCAGTAGACCGGTTTCGTCCTTATTGGGAACTCATCAAGTACTGGCCAGAATTTGCCGCGGACAGGATACGAACCTGGGCACGTCTGCTTCGGAATCTGGTGCTCTAACCACTGAGCTATCCTGCCGCACACTACACTACACACAATTTTCAGTTATATACTAACTAATGTAACTTGGTTAGTCAATTTTTCCTTTAGGTGGAGCTCATATGGCATCCATTTAGACCCAAAGTTCCAACTAACCATGCCCAATCTGTCATTACTGAACAGACACCACATTACATGGGGAAGTGGTATTGAAATGAACATTTATATAATTAAACGAACATTGGTTGCGCGGGTGGTGATAACAATTATTATAATCAAGGTTGCGGTCTTGATATAAACACCTGACCCATTAATTACTTACATATGTCAGTATAAACTAAGAATTGTATAGTGTAGAAAAGGCAATTCATCCAGTAGACCGGTTTCGTCCTTATTGGGAACTCATCAAGTACTGGCCAGAATTTGCCGCGGACAGGATACGAACCTGGGCACGTCTGCTTCGGAATCTGGTGCTCTAACCACTGAGCTATCCTGCCGCACACTACACTACACACAATTTTCAGTTATATACTAACTAATGTAACTTGGTTAGTCAATTTTTCCTTTAGGTGGAGCTCATATGGCATCCATTTAGACCCAAAGTTCCAACTAACCATGCCCAATCTGTCATTACTGAACAGACACCACATTACATGGGGAAGTGGTATTGAAATGAACATTTATATAATTAAACGAACATTGGTTGCGCGGGTGGTGATAACAATTATTATAATCAAGGTTGCGGTCTTGATATAAACACCTGACCCATTAATTACTTACATATGTCAGTATAAACTAAGAATTGTATAGTGTAGAAAAGGCAATTCATCCAGTAGACCGGTTTCGTCCTTATTGGGAACTCATCAAGTACTGGCCAGAATTTGCCGCGGACAGGATACGAACCTGGGCACGTCTGCTTCGGAATCTGGTGCTCTAACCACTGAGCTATCCTGCCGCACACTACACTACACACAATTTTCAGTTATATACTAACTAATGTAACTTGGTTAGTCAATTTTTCCTTTAGGTGGAGCTCATATGGCATCCATTTAGACCCAAAGTTCCAACTAACCATGCCCAATCTGTCATTACTGAACAGACACCACATTACATGGGGAAGTGGTATTGAAATGAACATTTATATAATTAAACGAACATTGGTTGCGCGGGTGGTGATAGCAATTATTATAATCAAGGTTGCGGTCTTGATATAAACACCTGACCCATTAATTACTTACATATGTCAGTATAAACTAAGAATTGTATAGTGTAGAAAAGGCAATTCATCCAGTAGACCGGTTTCGTCCTTATTGGGAACTCATCAAGTACTGGCCAGAATTTGCCGCGGACAGGATACGAACCTGGGCACGTCTGCTTCGGAATCTGGTGCTCTAACCACTGAGCTATCCTGCCGCACACTACACTACACACAATTTTCAGTTATATACTAACTAATGTAACTTGGTTAGTCAATTTTTCCTTTAGGTGGAGCTCATATGGCATCCATTTAGACCCAAAGTTCCAACTAACCATGCCCAATCTGTCATTACTGAACAGACACCACATTACATGGGGAAGTGGTATTGAAATGAACATTTATATAATTAAACGAACATTGGTTGCGCGGGTGGTGATAACAATTATTATAATCAAGGTTGCGGTCTTGATATAAACACCTGACCCATTAATTACTTACATATGTCAGTATAAACTAAGAATTGTATAGTGTAGAAAAGGCAATTCATCCAGTAGACCGGTTTCGTCCTTATTGGGAACTCATCAAGTACTGGCCAGAATTTGCCGCGGACAGGATACGAACCTGGGCACGTCTGCTTCGGAATCTGGTGCTCTAACCACTGAGCTATCCTGCCGCACACTACACTACACACAATTTTCAGTTATATACTAACTAATGTAACTTGGTTAGTCAATTTTTCCTTTAGGTGGAGCTCATATGGCATCCATTTAGACCCAAAGTTCCAACTAACCATGCCCAATCTGTCATTACTGAACAGACACCACATTACATGGGGAAGTGGTATTGAAATGAACATTTATATAATTAAACGAACATTGGTTGCGCGGGTGGTGATAACAATTATTATAATCAAGGTTGCGGTCTTGATATAAACACCTGACCCATTAATTACTTACATATGTCAGTATAAACTAAGAATTGTATAGTGTAGAAAAGGCAATTCATCCAGTAGACCGGTTTCGTCCTTATTGGGAACTCATCAAGTACTGGCCAGAATTTGCCGCGGACAGGATACGAACCTGGGCACGTCTGCTTCGGAATCTGGTGCTCTAACCACTGAGCTATCCTGCCGCACACTACACTACACACAATTTTCAGTTATATACTAACTAATGTAACTTGGTTAGTCAATTTTTCCTTTAGGTGGAGCTCATATGGCATCCATTTAGACCCAAAGTTCCAACTAACCATGCCCAATCTGTCATTACTGAACAGACACCACATTACATGGGGAAGTGGTATTGAAATGAACATTTATATAATTAAACGAACATTGGTTGCGCGGGTGGTGATAACAATTATTATAATCAAGGTTGCGGTCTTGATATAAACACCTGACCCAGTAATTACTTACATATGTCAGTATAAACTAAGAATTGTATAGTGTAGAAAAGGCAATTCATCCAGTAGACCGGTTTCGTCCTTATTGGGAACTCATCAAGTACTGGCCAGAATTTGCCGCGGACAGGCTACGAACCTGGGCACGTCTGCTTCGGAATCTGGTGCTCTAACCACTGAGCTATCCTGCCGCACACTACACTACACACAATTTTCAGTTATATACTAACTAATGTAACTTGGTTAGTCAATTTTTCCTTTAGGTGGAGCTCATATGGCATCCATTTAGACCCAAAGTTCCAACTAACCATGCCCAATCTGTCATTACTGAACAGACACCACATTACATGGGGAAGTGGTATTGAAATGAACATTTATATAATTAAACGAACATTGGTTGCGCGGGTGGTGATAACAATTATTATAATCAAGGTTGCGGTCTTGATATAAACACCTGACCCATTAATTACTTACATATGTCAGTATAAACTAAGAATTGTATAGTGTAGAAAAGGCAATTCATCCAGTAGACCGGTTTCGTCCTTATTGGGAACTCATCAAGTACTGGCCAGAATTTGCCGCGGACAGGATACGAACCTGGGCACGTCTGCTTCGGAATCTGGTGCTCTAACCACTGAGCTATCCTGCCGCACACTACACTACACACAATTTTCAGTTATATACTAACTAATGTAACTTGGTTAGTCAATTTTTCCTTTAGGTGGAGCTCATATGGCATCCATTTAGACCCAAAGTTCCAACTAACCATGCCCAATCTGTCATTACTGAACAGACACCACATTACATGGGGAAGTGGTATTGAAATGAACATTTATATAATTAAACGAACATTGGTTGCGCGGGTGGTGATAACAATTATTATAATCAAGGTTGCGGTCTTGATATAAACACCTGACCCATTAATTACTTACATATGTCAGTATAAACTAAGAATTGTATAGTGTAGAAAAGGCAATTCATCCAGTAGACCGGTTTCGTCCTTATTGGGAACTCATCAAGTACTGGCCAGAATTTGCCGCGGACAGGATACGAACCTGGGCACGTCTGCTTCGGAATCTGGTGCTCTAACCACTGAGCTATCCTGCCGCACACTACACTACACACAATTTTCAGTTATATACTAACTAATGTAACTTGGTTAGTCAATTTTTCCTTTAGGTGGAGCTCATATGGCATCCATTTAGACCCAAAGTTCCAACTAACCATGCCCAATCTGTCATTACTGAACAGACACCACATTACATGGGGAAGTGGTATTGAAATGAACATTTATATAATTAAACGAACATTGGTTGCGCGGGTGGTGATAACAATTATTATAATCAAGGTTGCGGTCTTGATATAAACACCTGACCCATTAATTACTTACATATGTCAGTATAAACTAAGAATTGTATAGTGTAGAAAAGGCAATTCATCCAGTAGACCGGTTTCGTCCTTATTGGGAACTCATCAAGTACTGGCCAGAATTTGCCGCGGACAGGATACGAACCTGGGCACGTCTGCTTCGGAATCTGGTGCTCTAACCACTGAGCTATCCTGCCGCACACTACACTACACACAATTTTCAGTTATATACTAACTAATGTAACTTGGTTAGTCAATTTTTCCTTTAGGTGGAGCTCATATGGCATCCATTTAGACCCAAAGTTCCAACTAACCATGCCCAATCTGTCATTACTGAACAGACACCACATTACATGGGGAAGTGGTATTGAAATGAACATTTATATAATTAAACGAACATTGGTTGCGCGGGTGGTGATAACAATTATTATAATCAAGGTTGCGGTCTTGATATAAACACCTGACCCATTAATTACTTACATATGTCAGTATAAAC
>JAQBSW010008666.1:0-32877 GCA_029291075.1 Eudiplozoon nipponicum
AGATACTGGTAGAAATAAGATTTATTAAATATATATATATATATATATATATATATATATATATATATATATTTATGTGTGTGTGTGTGTGTGCGATCGTGTGTGTGTTAATTGTAAAATAGGATTAAATGTAATTAAAATTAAGTTGAATATTTTTGCCACATTTGTGTATGCTGCTATAAGTAATATGGAAGGTAGAAATAAGTTATTTTAATTGCGAGGAAATGTCGATACCGACAGTCCCTTTGCTCAATAGGAACTCTTGATGTTTATTGATATTAAATTTGGCAGTAGCAAGCTGTCCAAACAATATAAAATCACAGATATCCTAAATAGATTTTTAGCAGTATTTTTTTCAAATTAAAGCTCTTAAGCAATTTTCAGCTTATTTTTATTGAATAATATATAATTTGTGTTATAGCTCCATTATTTATATTTAGTGCGTTCATAATATTCATAAAAATGAAAGACGGCATTTCCAAAAGATATTGTTATTTTTAAATGTAAATTGTAAGATAGTAAATAGGTCTATTCTATTTTATTGTTTCAGCAACATAAAAATACCGTAACGTGGCTTTATTCGTTTATTAATCCACAACTGACGATTTGATGATTTATAAAATATACAAATAGATTTTAATTATTAAAATTGTAATTAGGTGTTTTATTCGACAATTTTTCTTTCCAGTAACATCTAAGCTTGGCTTCGCATATATTTTGGTGATTGGTCTAGGAGAAATGTAACATTGAATGCACATAAAAGATATTTTGTGGATCATACACTATAGAATTAATTTTTATATGGAAAGATATACATTTTCTTGTAGAGTGCGCGATCCATTTTGTTTTTTTAGCCTATTCAATAAATATGTAAAGTTCTCAATGTCAAAAAAGTTGATCTATTGCAATCATAAAATAAGTTTCGTATTTACTATAAAATGAATATAATTTTTTTTAATTTTTAGAGGAATAATTGGTAATGTTTTTTTAATAGTGTGAATTATACATTAAAATAACCTAAAATATTAAAAGATTTCTGGTAAACATTTCTTTCAGAGTGCAAAAGTTTTATTAATAAATTGTACAAAACCCAAGATCTTTTATTTTAATCATTTTAATTTTTCGAAATACATAGTAGTGCACGTGTGCTCGTCGCACATGCCTTTGATTTAATAAAATGATACCGTTCTTCTTAATAATCATTTTCACCAATATTACGATATTACAGCTTATTCATATAACATTTCTTAAATCATTTCCAAAATATATATATATATATATATATATATATATATATATATATATATATATATATATATATATATATATATATATATATAATATATTTGAATGCGAGACTTAATAAAATACTTAGTACCCTTTCCATGAGCCAAAATAAAAATAACTATTAGATGCAAGAAGCGCTCCTTAATTATTTTCTTTTCGAGTATCTAAAAAAGACAAATATATTCAATACAAACCAAATGGAAAAACAAGATAGAAAATGTTAAATATAGAGAGAGTGCGAAATAAGGCAAAACAATCAATTGAGTGCGTCAACTCCAGTTCAAAGTCAATGTTTGAACAATCTTCTTCTGCATGCAAAATTACGGCTAAAATTTATTTATTCATAAAGCTTCGTATTTAGCTAGCTCTCTTTTGTCAATGGGGAGCCCCTCGTTTCCAGTGTTGGATGAGATTTTTCTGGGGTATCTAGAGAACTCAAAATTAATGAAGGACATAAGTAAATGTGCCTAATATATAGGGTACGATGGTGATATTTTTATATATGCACCAGTCCACTTTTTAAATTATAAAACTTTTTGGCAATATAATAGTAGATAAACAGCCTCCTCTAGTTTTGATTTGAACAATTCATCCTTCCTTGGGGCGTCTACTTATTGTATATTGTATTGTATTGTATACTTTTTGTATATTTATTATTTCCATAAAAAAGAGCATGGAAAATCGATATTTTTCCCTATTGAAAATGTTTTGAAAACAGCGAACAATTTCAAATTTTAAATGATAATTTTATTTTGAGACAGATAAAAATATAATACTTAAAAAATTAAAACGTACAATAAATAAATAGCGTAGAAAAATAAAATTTTATTTCATAATATTCTTTCGGAGTGTCTTTACGCGGTATAAAATGAGAGCGTCAAAGAGGCGTAATTCGCACGCGTCTGTGATTTTTTGTCCAATTTATATTGATCAAAATATAACGTGGAGTCTTTTAAATTAGCCTCTTGCTCTCAGACCATCAGGACTAGATATTCTATTCGAGCATTGATGCAGTTTTCGCTTCAAATTTAAAATGGCTACGAAAATATACCAGATGTGCTCATGCAAAACAAATATTGTACAGATATTTGAAATCAAGCGCATCTCAAAACATTTAACACTCAAGAAGATATCAGGAACATATATTGATGAATTTATAACAAATAGTTTCAATTAAGACGTAGAAAAGAATACTTTAATGATAATGCATATGAAAGCAACACACAATGTCATACTTAATATACCCACATGTAGGTATGTATTTGGGTGTATGCGTGTGTTGTTTCCTGTGAGAATAACTTTGCATATAAGAGGAATAACGTGTTAACGTTTGCTTATGCAAGGAAACCTGCGTCATTCAACAACATTTATTTAAATTTTAAATTTTATGATGATATAAAACAGAAAAAAAATATTCAACGTTTGCCATGACGTATATCTTCTATTTAAAAGTGTCATTTTCCAAAAAGCAATAAAAGTTTCCTCAAATATGTAACAGTTTGTTACCAACTGTTTAATTATCATCGGCAAATGATTTATATAATATTACACTGTTGAAATTATAATACACAGATAATTATTTTCATGAAATAAATTTCGTGATATTTCGAAAAGTAGAATATATAGTTAGTTGTTCAATGCCGAGCCTGCAATGTCTAATGAAATAAACTTGTTCTTACACAGAGTTCGCAGAACTCCATAAAGAAGGAGAAGTTATGTATCGCATTTAAATAAAGCTATTGAGAGTGAGGAATTCTGATATGTCAAGCAAAATTATTTAAAATAAATAAATTAGCCATATATATTCTAAATAATTAAATATTTGGTTATCAAAACCATTTCTCCATCAGGCTTCGTAATACTTAATAATCACAATGTAATCAGCACGAAAATAAGACAATAATGACATTTTAGAAAGCATTAAAAATAATAAATAAATAATATGTTCAATGAAACGAAAAACAAAATATGTATATTGATTCTTATGTACAAAAAGTTAGTTTCATTGGAAAATTTGTCTTTGTAAAAATAATTTAAGTTGGAAGAAAATAAAATTATTTAATACTTTAAAAAATTTAAAATGTTAAGTTATCTAGTCTTATTTAAAAATAAATAAGTTGTGCTATCACCGTTTACGGTGCTGTTTGTTGAACATTAATTTTATTAATGACAAATATATGAACAATAATATCTGGCTTTTGGCATTGACTTACACTTCTATATGCTTTCAGTAATTATTAGTATATATTGGTTCCAAACTTAAAGAATAAGCTACTAAATAGATTATTATTCAAAAAGGATTAAATTAAATAAGCAAAAAACATATACTTTTACTACGAAAGTTATATTTAAGACATACAAGGGATCACTGACGAACAACAGTTTAAAATCTACGAGGGCGTATTTATGAACTGAATGTATAAAGTTTTGCAGGTGTACGCATTTTTCTAAATAATTACGTTATAAATAATTATAAGAAATCTAGTTTGTTAATAATTTGAGCAATTGGATCTACCAGATATTTGGATGAATCATGAGTTTTTAAATTTATTAAGATAAATAATTGCTAAATTAACAACTCAGATGAAAAATTTAAAATTATAATAATTAATAATCAATCATTTAAAAGTTGTTTAAATGTGAATATCCTAAGGTTTCAGTAGATTTTTTTTAAATTTACATAGTCAACCATTTGCTTAAATCTGTTATCGTGAAGTTTGTACTGTGTTGTGTTGCCTGAGGATGGTGCTGGAAAGTAGGCACCGAAACGTCGCCAGTAAACAAAGATGTGATAGAACCGCATTTTCAGTTGAAAAAAGAAGAATTCAACCCGATCAAAGACAAAACAAAATCAGAAAGTGTGATGAATCCGATCTTTGTGTAACTGCCCGTGTACAACTATTACCCGCGTACGCAAAACGCGGCATTGAACCAATAAACTTGTACACACCGCAACAAAATTTCAAAAATTATTTTAATGAATTGACATGTACGCAATAGTTGATAAATATTATGTGATATATGTATTATTTCTGTCCCACGTACTGCATCAGGGACAAACAATTTAACCACGTTGTGAGGAACTATCATTTTTTTTTTAAATTTAAAATTGTAAAATAAATCAATTCTTTAAAATTAATAGAATGATAAGACTGCTTTAAAATTAACAACTGATTAGATCTTTGAGATTTTAAAAGTTAAATTTATTTTGAATAAATATATTAAAATCCTACGCTTACTTTATTTATATAAATTAGAAAATTATATCTAAATGCACATTTGGTTAATGAAATTTGTATCAAATAATTAAAAAACATACTTTTTTAAATGTACGCTCTCTTATTCATAATATACTTCTGCGGTGATATATTTAACATGTATTTTTTTGGATTTACTGTAAACTTAAAGCTAATTATACAAGCACTGTTAAATTAGGCTTTCTTGTTTGCAGTTTTTGTAGATTTATATTATGCACAACAGCAGATATTTGTAAATGTATCAATTACAAATGAAATCTTTGCCATATATTTGGTATTCTGATGGATTTTTTAACTTATATTACACTGGATTAAAATAATGTCACTTTCAAATAATTAAAATATTTAGCAAATTACAGCAAAACATACATATAACTCAATGGAAAGAGTCCAGAAGATAACCGCGTCACTGTATTCGATGAAGCAATACTCAACGAACAAGGAGGCGATTACTAAAACAATTTGGATATGGTATACAAAATCTGGGTATATTACTAAATGTATGTTATGAACTGCTGACAAAACCTCTATTAATTTTCATACAACATTTTCCATGAGGTTTCATTTTTTAGACGTTTTATGGTGAAAATTTATAAATTAAGTTATTGATAATTTTAAATTTCTTTGTTTAATTACATGAACATAGTTTTTTACCTGCCTGTTGAAACTGAAATATTTTTAAAAGTATATTTGCATTTCGCCTTCTTTGTTTTTTTCTGCAATAATTTGAAATGTTCTATTTTGCTCTCCCACTCGTTCTATGTTCCTTGTCAATTAAACTAAATGAAATCTCAATAGCTGAATTAGTATACCTTTTCAAATTTAAATTAAAATTACTTTTTGAAATCAGCTAGATATTTTGAAGTTTTGATTAAAAGCTGTGCGCGCGTGACAAAAATATATCTAGATTTACGATTAAATAATTGTGGCATAATTATTCATTAGAAAGTAAAACAGAATTTTAATAATATAACAATAATTGGATGCGCGTGTGGTGATTATAATTCTTTATATCAAGGTTGAGAGCATGAGTAAACACCAATCCTATTGTAACGAAGATCAAACCGCATTGAATATATATGGAAATCAAATTTAGATATGCGGCTCTCACCTCTAGCAGTCTCGCATACATTGAACTTGACTGGAAATGTCGGCTGCACAATTTCTATGCAGTCACGAACATTAACTGTTTGCAGCTTTCGCCACATATACATATATAGGCAATAAAATTTAACAATAATTGATTGCGCGGGTGGTGGTAACAATTCTTTAAATCAAGTTTGCGAGCTTGAAGTAAACACCAAACCCATTGTATTTAACCAGTCGTCGAGCAACATAACAAAACTACCGCCAGCTGCAACTGACGCATTTCGACATTCCATAAATTATCATAAGAGTACGTCGGCAAACTGACAATCGAGGATTCTCTAATTAGAACAGACAGATCCCTGGATAAATGACGTGGAAGAGTACATATTTATATTAAATCGTTATAAAATGCGAAAGTGTTACATACTAGCGAATATAATACTGTCATCGATATTTTATCTATATAAATCGATAACCTGATCTTAATCGCGGTTTACAGACCGCCGTATGCAATTTCATATAATGATCAAATATTTACCAATCCTTTTCAATTTATTTTTGACTGCTATGGTTACAATTTTGTGGTTGGCGATTTTAATTGGTTGCATGGCTGTGAAATAATCAATCTTTTTTCTAATCATGATCTCAAGTAGATTATGCAGGAACTGCCTAGAGTTTAGGAATACTTAGGTCATGCATATTTAGAAATTCAAGCGGTAAACTTACACAATTATGATTTTGTAAACTATTTCAAAGAATTGGATCACAAACAATTTATTTTACAATAGAACAAATTCAGCAATCACAGAAACAAAATACAGAAACTTCATTTTGAAAATGCACACATGCAATCTTTCAGTATAAACGGTAATATTTTTAGACAGTTAAGCAAAATAATTAATTATGAAAGAATTTATATCATGAGCACTGATGAATTTCTTTCTTCTATTTCAACGTTATTACCTGACGTATTTCAGGCATTTACGTTTATGTTTACTACACCAAAGCAGATCAATAGTATAATATATTATTTAAGAATTGAACGAGATAATATAATGAAAATTTGTCTTATGAATAGTTTAAAAAAAGGGAAGAAGATTTTATTGATAAAGAAATTAATTCATCACTGTTGATAGTCCTTCAAAATCAAAATGAATTATTTTGGCCAAACAGAAGAGTAATCCTAGACTAGGATACAAACTTCTCACAGATTACAGTAAATATAAGGATAAATTAAAGCTCATTTTTTCTGTGGATAAAACAAAGTATGAATATCTCTGTAAATTGGATGAAGGATTTGGAAATTTGATGTTATCCACGGAATGAATGCAAATTATGGATTTACCTGATCTGTCGGGTGACCAGAAACCAGGATTTGTCTTTGACAGTGATGCATTAATACAATTAATTTTAAAAATAAAAAAAAGAAAATAGAAATATCACCTTGGTTTATTGATTGATAACCTATTTCAATTGCCTTTATCTTTTATGAATGTGCTCAGAAAATTTTTAAATGAATTTCTGAATATCGGGAAATTACAAATCGATATTCTCACCATAGTAGCTAAACCATTGAAAGAAGTAAGTAAGTCAACGTGCGCCAGTGATTATAGGCTAAGCTCTATTATCCCTCCATTTTTGAAGATAATAAAACGATTGATATTAGATCATTATAACGTATGTTGCCGGCTGATGTTAATATAAGTCAACATGGTTTTACACTAGATGAAAAAAAGTTAGATGCATTAATTTTTTTTGTATATGTCTCAAAAACTTTTTACCCTATATCTTGTGATGCTATTTTGAATGCGCTTAATTTATTGGATATTTATCCGAATATTATTAGTTTACTTATATAATATTTATATAATCGAAGAATAAGTATGTAAGTAAATGATTTGATATCAAAACCAAAAAGAGTTACAAGGTGAATTCCACAGGGATCAGGATTTGTGACAATTTTATTTAAAATCGTATTTGCACATTTATAAACTACAATACTTAACGGTCGAGTTTGCAAATTCGCCGATGATTTAAAAATAATTTTTCCAATTGATCCAAAAAATATCAAATACTCCAAAAATAATGTGACACTAGATTTGTATGATTTAAGTAGATATTTGATAATACTAGGGCTGAGAATATATAGTAAAAAGGCGAGAGCTTTAAAAATAGGTAAAAGAACAAAATTTAATTATGTTTATGTTCATAATGCTTTGATTAATGATGTTTGTGAGATTAAACTTCTGCAAGAAAATAAGAATTTAGGCATAATTATTCAATGGAGAGCTTCGCTGAGCGACATACAGAAAGGTTAGTAGGCAATGCGAAGAACAGATGGGCACTAACAAATAGAAATATTTTATCGAATTATGTAAAATGTAAAATATATGTAATATGGATAAGACCGATAATAGAATATGCTGTAGATACATGGATTCCATTAAAAAGAGGCTTTTCCAATAAGATAGTTGCTGTAAATGAAAAGTTTTGGAAAAAATAGCCACATCTCCCGCATTATATATGCACACTGGGTTATAATTTGTATTACTGCAAAATTAATGGTTTCGGAGGCTGCGCTATTGCATAACTGTTTTCTATCTTAACCAGTTGACTGGTGCCTATATGGATCCATTTAGAAAGAGTGATGATGTTGGAACCAGATCTGGTCATTTGTTAATATCCCCTTTTTTGGTGGAGAATTTTGCGGGCAAGTTATTCCCTTTTTCGAAAATTTATAAAATTTTCAATCAATTGCCAAAAGGGCTTAGACAAACGCCTCCATTTAAGATGGCTTTTAAATTTTTGTGTAATGAACGGCAAAAAATCTACATTCCTGGTGATATTTTAAATTTTGATTATGAAAGTCATTTCTTATGGTTGAAAAAATTCATGGATAATTGTGATCAGCAATATACGTTCTTGAGATTCTTTTTTAAAGTTTTTTTTTAAAAATTAAAATTGAAATGATATGTATTATATAATCATGTTAGTCAATAATACATACAATCAATTGCTAGTCATGATTCTCATTTTTTGCGTAATGTTACACTCGAATTGTACCTTAATTTTTCCAATTTCGTGGATGAATCTATTACTCTTTACAGCCGAACTTTCTGATTTTGATATTTAGTTCAGTAAAAAATTGAATTTTATTTATCTACATGAGACTAATTGCACATTTTTATGTGATGTGATATCTTTTTTATATTGTACATTTTCCAATATTATTATTTTATGGGACATGTGTGGTTTGAATCCAGATAAAGACATTCTATTCTATTCTAAACATGGTATTCCCCAAATAGTTAGTGGCGTCAACAAATTAAACAAAATTTACAAGTATCCAACAGACCAACACGACCTCAAACCAAATTCAAGGTATTGTTGTCCCTTGTACTTCACCAGGGACTAATAATTTAACAAATTGTGATGTACAGTAATTTTTTTGTATTTAAAATTTTAAAATAAAACATTTCCTTAAAATAAATTGAATGATGAGACTGCTTAAAATTTACAATTGATAAGATCTATGAGATTTTTCAAAATTAAATTTATTATGGACAAATATATTTAACACCTAGGCTAACTTTATTTTTATTTATTAGAAAAATAGATCTTTAAGCCCATTCGGTATGAAATTTATTTCAATTGATTCATTGATTCTCTCATTTATATAGCGAATTGAAAATTAGATTTAAGCCAATAAAGGAAGCAATTTGAATTTTATATTTTAAACGGCTCATAAAATTTCAAATTGACTCAAATTGAATTTTTTAGAAACTTTTAAATAAGCAATTGTGACGTTGATATTATTTTGACTAACATGAGTTGGGTTCATAATGAAACGACCATTGGTTGCGTGGGCGGTGATAACAATGACTATAATGAAGTTTTCAATCTTGATATAAACATCTCACCCATTAATTACTTACATATGTCAATATAAATTAAGAATTGTACAGTGTAAAAAAAGCAATTCACCTGTAGATGGGTTTCGTCATTATTTGAAACACTTCACGTACTGGCAAGAATTTGAAGTAGACAGGGCTCGAACCAGGGCACCAGGTTTAGAACCAGTCGTTCCCAGGTTCGAGCTCTGTCCGCTGCCAATTCTACTAAGTATGTAGTGAGTACACAATATGGAAGAAACCTATCTTCTGGATGAATTGACTTTTATACATTATACAATTCGTAGTTTATACTGACATATGTAAGTAATTAATAAGTTAGATTTTTTCAGGAAAATATATGTGAAACCAGGAAGTAAGTACTCTTGATGCAGAATAAAATATTTAAATAATAAATATCAATTTGTACAAATACTTATGGAATCTCAAATATACCTCTCTTAGGAATTGCACTGAAATATATACTTTTTAAGCAATAATGTAAAAGATCATTGAGGTTGACTACGAATGAAGCGAATGTATACTATTCAATAGTCCCATTTGCATAGCAATTATATTGTAGGATGTTTGAAGTTATAATAATAGCTTTTGCGAAGTTGCTGTCTATTTAGTAATGATTTACTTCGTTACCATGGTGTTTGTTATCCCCACTCGTTTAATGATCAGTTCCTGACATTTTCCGAAGTGTGAAATAACAAAATTAATCCGTTTTCAGACGTTTATTGGAGGTTGAAGAACAAAACATGAATCAATTCATAGTTTAAAAAAATGAACCGTGCTCTAAACGGAAACAAAATGATATATTGTCAACACAATAAAAAGTCTTATAAACAAGTGCTTATCTTGCACACAATCGTCTGAATCGTGATGAATTCATGTAGTTGATTGAAAAAAACGATGATATACATTCAGACTGAATAGCAATTTAGTTTAAAGTCGCTGGTAAATATTGTCACTAATAATTGATTGATAAACATGGTGTAAAAAACCATAGAAAAAGCATCACAAATCATTAATCCACTGTTTGTTAGGTTTTGAATGTTTTAATTATAATGATCTATTGAACTATTGCGTTTAGCACACTATATTGAGAAACAACTGAGGTGAGGTTGCGTATGATTATGACTTAACCGTTGGTATTTGTGTAGAAAGTGTATTATGCAAGAAAGTAAATAAATCCACATCGGCACTATAATCCACCGCAAGATACCTGCGTATTGCGCGCGGGTGTTTTTAAACAAAACCCTACTAATTACAATTAAATTTGCAATTTAAAAAATCTCAATTAAAACTGCTTTACAATAACAGAGATTGTTTATAAAATCACATTTAAGAGAAATATTGTGTAAAAACATATTTATACTATTTGACCTTAAAGAGAACTAAATTTGTCAAAATTGAACATCGTAGAGTTGTAATGCGGAGCCGCGTGTTACAATATACATTTCCTTTAACCTCACTTCAATTGGTTTCTATGATATAATTCTTAATATAAAATGATCAACTTTGAAATATATACCTCGTTTTTCTTGTCCCATAATCAGTCGGAAGAGCTTAGTTGGATTTCATCATAGCCAACATACAATTCTTTTAGTTTAATAACGACCCTTGGCAAGTAAAATGAAGATGTAATCATAAAAATAAATCAATTTACGAACTAATCATGGAGGTTTGAATTTCTTGGCTTTTTCCAATAATGCTTAACGTGCAGTAGTTCCAATAAGTCTTCTCTACAATCTGATTTTATTAAATATTTTTTTAAGCTTAAAGGATATTTTTTATCTATTCGGAAGGAGAGAACTTAGGAAAATGTGCAAATATAACTTTTTTGCAACAGCAAAATTATCAGCCTGAGAAAATGTGATTGAGCAGGCATGCGCAACGGCGATTCTGACATTCATGTCCGAATGCAATCCATTTTCTATCAATCTGCACTTTAAACTCTACTGACTCCCATTATAAGAATGCATTTGAAGCTGCAAGGTTCTTATGAACATTGTGCGAGAACAGGAAAGATTTTTTTTTAAATGTAGGTGGGTTGACCCATTTTGTGGAAATTTGATTTTTCGATTTCCATATATATATAATTTTTGTCTTCTCATAACAATTAATATTGCATTTACGATTTATATTTTAATATTTTGACAAGATAATGTTCATGTAACAAAAATCATTAAATGAACTAAAATCATAAATTAAATTTTTGTTCATTAATTTTGGTTTCGTCATGACAAAATTAGTTTGTCATTTTCTACAACAAATTATATAGAAATATGAATCTGGTGAATTATTTATTTAAGATTTGAAATCTGATTTCGTGCTATAAAACAGTGACATCGTAATAATTGTCCATATTAAAAAAGCACTGTTCTAGATGCCAAATATAGCAGTTATATAATTATATATTGTACACAATATAGGCATAATGAAGTTAAGAAAATTACACGTCACAATTTAACACAGTAAAGATTTTAAGATTCACAGCCATTATGTAAAACAAATTGCACACTTTCTAAATGTACACTAAATTCACGTCAAAAGTTTGAAAAAAATTGCTATGTGGATTTATATAATTTATATATCTCTTTTTACAATAACGTTCTTGGTGCTCTACACTTTAACGTCACTAGTTCATTTATTTTTCTGAAAGTTTCTTTTGAAATCCCTTGTACCCTTCCTGTGTGCAGAAACAAAAAGAAATTTTATCAGATAAAAAAAGCGTTTCTTTTGCATTGTCTACTCAAATGTCTACTAACGAACATAAATTCATATATAAATTGGAAAGCAAAACAAGAAATATTTGAGAGTGTAAAATCTGAACCCAATCAATTGCGTGCGTCACATCCAGTTCAATATCAATGCTTTTACGTGCTTCTTCTGTTTGCATAAATCCGACTGCAATTTGTTCGTCCATAAGGCTTCGCATGTGGCTAGCTGTCTTTTGTTTTTACAGTTAATAATTACTTTGAATGCTACGTCTAGAGAACATACATGCGATGTTTTTATGATGAGTTGCGCAATAGCAGACGTGTATTCACTATTTGATTTAAAACGGACGTTTAAGTTACAATGTTCTCTCATTTGAGTAATTAACAGTCTGGTCGATCGGTCTACGTAAGTTGATCGACAACTTGCGCATGTTTATTGGTAAATAATATTTAATATCCGTTTTATTACTAGTATAATACAAGCGAGTAAAACACAATTAGATAGTCATTCCCATTATGTGTAATTGAAAAAAATTACATTATAACAACAAATTGAAGCAGTTTATCAAATTATTTCTCATGCACAATTTTAAAATTTATTTCGTTATGTTTCAACATTAGCGTTTGTACATGTTGTAGATGAAATACCAACTTTTCTTAACCAAAATCCTGCATGACTATGAGTACCTAGAATTCCATCAGACAAAGAGCCGAAAATTATTGCCAAAAGTGCAAATTTTTGAAAATTCATGTTTATGCTATATGATGTTCTTTAAAATTTATTTAATCCGACAATATTTTATAGAGTTGAATACGCTTATAAAGGCAAATTATAGACGAATTGCACTTGTAAACAATAATTTAAGCAAAATAACTACAATAATTGTCGATTTGTAATCATGTTTTTGTTTTCTGACTATTGAAACTGTTAAGTGGCTTTCTTTATAAATTAATTGATTTTTTAAATTTGTTCAAAACATGAAAACGTTTATTCACATGGAACGATATTTATGTTTGCATATGAACAGAAGTTACAAATCGTAATGCAAAATCAACTTATAAATGTGTCATGTATTATATTCAGAATGGATTTTCATTATACCTTGCGAACATTTTCTTTTGAATATCGTCCATGTAAACCACAATCTCTAAAAAACATTTTAATCTAACACCGTAGTTTTGAGCAAATTTTTATCTAATTCATATAAGGTTGTGTGTATGCGTAGAATTTGAACGTGGACGAATACCAGGTACAACCAAAGAGGTGTATAATTTGGTTCACATATAAACTCAGCTGTATAAAAAATTAGCTAGTTTGATATTATTCAATAAATCTATGTGCGGTGGACAGTAAAAAGTCCACGTTCGGTACTGTCCAAAATCAATAACGAAACTGGATGTCAATAAATTCATATAACAAACATTAATTTACTTTGGCATCATAATGTTTAGGTAAATGTCAAAATTCCGTATAAATTTGGTCGTGTATGAGCTTAATTTCCTATTATTAGTTCAGAAATTTTCATATTTACATAACCTATATAGCATAAGACGTGTATTATAAAACTATCCATGGTTGAGCGAGTCGTGACAAAAATTATATATATATATATATATATATATATATATATATATATATATATATATCAAATATCTACTAATGAACATATCTTTATATATAAATTGGAAAGCAAAACAAGAAATATGTGAACATAGAGAGAGTGTGAAAAATAGAAACCAATCAAATTGCGTGCCTCACATCCAGTTCAAGCTCAATGCGTGTCACGTGCTCTTTTCTGCTTACATAAATCCGGCTGCAATTTGTTTATCCATAAGGCTTCGCGTGTGGCTAGCTGTCTTTTGTTTTTGGAGAACATAGTGCGATGTTTCGATGATGTGTTGCGCAATAGCAGACGTGTATTCATCATTTGATTTAAAACAATGTTCTCTTATTCGAGTAATTTACCGTCTGGTCGATCGGCCTACGTAAGTTGATCGACAACTTGCGCATGTATATTGGTAAATAATATTTGATATCGACATTAACGGCTGTTACTCTTTGATTGCTGGTAAAGGCAAGTGTGTTACCCTAAATAACACTCGTAGTTTGGCTGCATTAAATGTGTGTGTTAATGCTGCTTCAACTTTCTTTTGTGCCATTCGGGAAACTGCATCCCCCTTAAATAGGATGTTTAGGTAGACGGTTTTTTTCTGGCCCATAATACGTCTGTTTCTGGTTAACTCCCCTTTTAATAATTGATTCAATTAATTGTCTGGGATAGCCATTAGACATTAAATCGTTAATTGCTTTATTATATTCATTTTCTTTAGAATCTTGACTAACCAACCTGTCAATTCTTGAAAAGCAACCACGAACTGTTGATAATTTATATTGAAATGGCACAAAACTGCTGTAATGCAAATACTGTGCAGACCATGTTGGTTTATGGTAAATTGTTCTGTTTAATTTACCATTAGTTTCTTTCTTTAATAGTACATCTAGGAAAGGCAGACAGTCATCTTTCTCGTGCTCTGACGTGAAGCCGATATTCTTATGTGCTTTGTTGAAACTTTGAAGCAATGTTCGTGATTGCGACCTGTTCTTAAATACAAGAAATATATCATCCACGTACCGTATATATTGAGCACATTTACTTATGTCACTCTTTAATGATGTATTCTCTAGGTGCCCTAGAAAAATCTCAGCCAACACTGGAGATAAGGGGCTTCCGATTGCGACACCATCAGTCTGTTTGTAGATGCTTCCATTAAAACGAAATCGTACGTCTTTCGTGCATAATAAGATAAGCTTGCGTAGAGTTTGACCTGGCACCGGCGATGGTAATATATCGTGTTCTACCGCTCTGACTATAATGTCAATGGTTTTATCAATTGGAACATTTGTAAACAAAGACGTAACATCAAAAGATACCATAATCTTGTTTTTAACATTTATATCTTGAATTTTGTTTACAAACTCAAACGAATCGGCAACCGATTGATTACCTAGTAGTTTACGTAATGGTTCAAGTAAACGAACTAGCCATTTAGCTAGTGCATGAAACGGAGAATTTACCATTGATAAAATTGGCCTCATAGGACAACCTCTTTTGTGTGTTTTTGGTAATCCGTACATTATTGGTGTAGATGATCCAACTGGCTTGAGCTTCTGTGCAGTGGCCTCATCAATAAAACCGGCATCTGTCAAAATCTTAATTTCATTTATTACTTTGCGCTCCACCTTGTCTATTTCATCTGATTTATCGTCTAGACGTGTAAATTTTGCATTGTACTTTAACACGTTTCCCATCTTTTGTACGTAGTCAGATTTGTCCATTATAACTACGGTTTTTCCTTCATCAGCGCGTAGTATTCTGATGTCTGCATTTCTGCTGGCACTTCTAAGCGTTTTTAGATGCTGCTTTGTCAATGCATACATAGGCCGATCGACCAGACGGTTAATTACTCGAATGAGAGAAAATTGTAACTTAAACTCCTGTTTTAAATCAAATGGTGAATTCACGTCTGCTATTGCGCAACACATAATCGAAAAATCGTATATATGTTCTCCAGAAGTAGCGTTCAAAGTAATTACTAACTGCAAAAATAAAAGGGAGCTAGCCACATACGAAGCCTTATGGATAAACAAATTGCAGCCGGACTTATGTAAGCAGAAGAAGCCAATACAAGCATGGAATTTGAACTGGATGTGACGCACGCAATTTGATTGGTTTCTATTTTTCACATATATAGAGTGAAAGGTTCCGAAGAAGGTGTGGTAGGGTTTGAGTCATTTTTGCAACAAGTTTGTAATATAAATATTATAAATTTTAAATTTATTATTCACGTTACATTTTCTTGTTTAACAAATTTATTTTGCTGTGTTCATTGAAAATTTTGTTGTTTGCAGATTCTAAGAAGTGCAAAAAAGTTATAACATTTAGTCTTAATTCAATCATTTTAATACTACAATCTTTGATTAAATTTCCTTTTATATATACACCTATCTGCCGAAATCAATATAACTACTTAATTCTTCGAAACAAACAGTATTTAACTGTAATGTATCTACTTGTTGGTAAAGAATTACGTTAATATTTAGTCGTGTATGGTGTTTTCATTGCTTTAGTTTTTTTAGAAATATCTATAATATATTTCTCGTTATTACATTTTGAAATGTAAAATATCTATCACTACGTAGCATTCATATTAATCTTTGCACATGCTGGAATAAAATTTATTTTGGTAAATATTTTAATTTCCATATAAACACCAATCTTGTAGTTTGATTTATAACATCCATAGAGATATGTGCGGTATCGATATTACATAATAATCTTTTAGAAAAGACGAAATCCTTCGGCTAAATGTATTGCCTTCGCCTATTGATTTTAAAAGCTGAGTGGGTATGGAATTGTGGCTTTTATAAGAATCGCAACAATGATTTTTTAAATACATTTTTATTTCTGATATCAACAAAGTACATACCGCAATATTATAACATTTTAACGTAAAATTCTCGTTATATTTTCTTGTATAACAAACATATATAATGATGTGCTGTAGCAAGTGAGACAAGTACAAATTCCACGTAATACATAAATAAATATAGCATTTATTTTGAGTTCGATCGTATTAATAATACACGTATTATTACATACGAAATCATCAAAATAACTGAGCAATTGCACTCTATAGGCGTCATAGTATTTTTGGGATATGACGTTATTGTTCTTGAATAAATTTTTATCAATCTTTTAGATATATGCATAAAGAATATAGTAGTGACTATTCTTAATACTCTATAAAGGAGATATATACGGTATACTTACATGGAAATTCTAATATTACTATATATATTTTGGATCCTAAATACTATGATTTTAGTGATAAAAAGGATGGAAATTAGACTTATGCATTGATGGCCTGCCTGATATTATTATTTTGCGCAAATGTCTTAAATATGACGAGACCTTGTTTGTAACTAAAATTTCTTAAGTCTGATCAACTTTGTAAATAAAATAATAAACCCAGGTCTTTATTGTCGTCAAACCGTTATAACAGTCTATCGATCTTAATTACTTAAAATTTTACTTTATAAATGTTAGATTTATTGATAAAATGGTATATTTATTCTTATTTTAAATAAATTTTCATTTCCTTATTGATAATTAAAACATTTATAACATTAGTATGAACATTAGTATAGCTAAGATTATTGAAAAATTGTTTAGTTAAGTATTATGTTTTAATAATCTTAATAAATTTAAAGTGCATTAGGCAATTAGCCGTGGATTAAATTTTTTTATGGTGTAATTTATCAAAATATTAAAATATAAATAAATAGTGAGAGTTATTCAATTCGTCTTATGTTATGTTTCTCTGGATTTTAATTTTTAAAATTTTTTAAACTATTAAATGTTTTATTACCTTCTAACCCTTGTTAAACTTTCGATAGCAGCAACTATTTATTTCTGTACTGCGTAGAAAGGAAATAATAATACAAATAAATTTATTTTTAATCCACAATTTCTGTTATCAAACACACCAGGTAATTCTTGATAATATTTCCATTAGTTATTGTTATGTCCACCTATGTTGGATGGTCCACGTACATGTATGTCGTCAGTGTTTATTATTAGCGTACCGTCCAGACGAGACTTAATTATGCCTAATTCTGCAGTTAAATTATTCATTTGAGAAGTCAATGCCTGAATCAACGTTTCCAACCCATCAGAAGCCATTTTGAATGTACCACACATGCTTTATTTTTACTCAATTATATATAGAATTTTGCTCGCACAACGAGCATCGATTTAATAAAACAAATTTACACATATTAATTAATTTATGTTCACTTCAGCTCGAAGTCTGCTTTTCTCATTGGGCTGACTGCTTCATTCTTATACGGGCGCTTCTGCGAGGAATTTCTATTGAAATAATGTCTGCCCTAGATAAGACCCTTTGTTGCTATTGCCACAGTTATAACTAAATTTTTTAAAGTATTTGAAGTATAATAATATATTTTAATGTAATTCGTATGCCATCTGGAACTGCAAACAATTTTTTGTAAATGAATTGTTATTATATAATTATATTATTATTATATATCCGTCCTCTCCTCATTGTAATTTATTACATAAGGATTTGCTAAATTTACTAAATAGGGTGTCTCGTTGACAAATATAGCCTATTTCAACCTCTTAGAATAGTGAAATCTCTATTGTTTATGCGCTGTAAATGAATTAATAGTCTACTAAACAGAAACGCGCAAAACATGCACACGCAGTGTAAATTCAGTGTCGATTTTGATATAACAATACTGAAAGTTCAACGATTTTAAATTTTAAAAGCAATTTCTCAAATGGTTTTACAGTTTTCTAGCCTGCCAAATAACGCCGCGAATTATTTCCTTAATTTTTTTTAAAAAAGGAAATATTTAGAATCATCTGTTATCCTACCCCGCCTCCATTAATTATGCTGTCACAAATTATTCATTTTAAACTACATTATCCGAGTATACAGCCAAAAGAACGATTTCTTCACTTGGCAGATTTAAGTGTTTGTCATTCTTTCTCCATAATTATGCTGTTACAATATATTCATTTTAAAGTACATTATCCGAGTATACAGCCAATAAAGAGAAATCCCCACTTGACAGATTTAAGTATTCTATTAGCAGTAAAATTAATTCGTCACATAGATTATTAATATTTAAAGAGGATGATGAGTTATATGTGCAAAATAAGCAAAAATGAATGAATTATTTAATCAAAAGACTTCAATGTTTTATTATTCATTTTTAGTTTATCAAATAAATTTATCATAAATATTTGAATTCTTGCTTATTACATATAAATTTTAATGAGTTGTTTATTAAAATTTTTGCATATGTTCATTTTTGAAATGCACAAATCATAAGTAGTTCTATAAGAAGAAATATAAAAAATCAACGACAATAAGGAACGATTACTGTCATTATATTTTGCAAACATATTAAAAGCTACAGGGCCTTAACTTAATGTAATAAGTGTACTCAAACCCAATAAAGCTTAGCTTCTGTGTTTCTATTGTATTAGTAAATAATAACAACTCAATTGCTGCTTAGTTATAACATTGTACAAAAAATATTTTAAAGTATTTCAAAAATCAACAAAATGGAGTATTACAACTATTTTCGGACAAATTTAACAGCGGTCAATGCATAAACTCTAAAATTTATGATGATATTATTAAAAAAATATCAATTCAATCCTGGATTTGTGTTGCGCATCAAATACATTATTAATTCAGAAAAGATCAGAAAGATAAATCAAAAAGAAAATGAAAAAAAACGTCTAATTTCATGTGCATTCGTATCGTACTTACTTACGATTCATTAGTAGTGACCGGCATTACGATTTTTACCTTCTAAATATTTAGGTAAAGAATCTAGAAAAATTGGATATAAAGCTTTTGAAAATGCAACTTGTTAAGGATAACAACACAAAGCCTATTTATTTAGTACCTGATAATATCCCTGCGGTTGTGTGAAATTTCTTTAAAATTTCATAATAAAACTATTTCTGAACGCCTTTTATTCCAGTTAATAAATTTTATCTATCAATGATCGATATCAGTTATCAGATTTTGCGGCAATCATGACGTCATATATTAAATATATAAAATTTAGATACTGCCTTTTGCGGAAAATTTTTGTATTGGAAATTTAGTTTGTGTTGTGCAAATAGTAAAAAATTATTTTACATATGACCAGAAGGATAAACTAAAGACCATTACTGACGACTCATCAGAAGGAAAGGTATCACTAACTACTCATCAGTAGGAGCCAGTATTGCTGGCGATTCATTATTAAGAGCCGGTATTACTGGGAAGAATGGGAAATTACCAATCGATATTCTAACGATAGTAGCTAAATCGTTGCCAATGGTACGTACGACAACATGCGGCCGTGATTATAGAGGAATTATCTATTTTCGGTTCATTTTTTAAGATAATATAACTACTGATACTATATCATACAGAATGTATATTGCCGGTTGATTTTGATACAAGACAAAATGGTTTTAACAAAGACACATCGACAATTACTAATATGCTTTATATGTTAAAAAATGTAATTACACTAGATGAGAATAAGTTCGATTAATTAATTTTATTTATCCCAAAAATTTTGATGCTATTTTGATGTCGATTAATTAATTGAATATTGATCCATATATTTTAGGTTACTCAGTTATAAATTACAAAATATAAGAATGAGTATCCAACTAAATGTTATGATTTCAAAATCGCATAAAGAAACAAGTGGAATTCCACAAGGATAAAGTTTGGGACCAATTTTATCTAAAATCGCATTTGCACATTTGGAAACTAAGATCCTTAGTGGTCGATATGGCAATTTTTATAATGTTTTAAAAATAATAATATGAGACTAGAATTGTATGACCTAAGTATGTATTTGATAAAACTAGGGCTAAGTATAAACAGGTAAAAGCCGACAGCTTTAAAAATAGATTGTAGATCAGAATTGAGTTATGTTTATTGTAATGATGCATAAGATTAAAAATTTAGGAAAAATTATTCAATATATAACTTTTGCTGAGAGACATGTTAAAATGGTAGTAAGCAGTGCCAAGAACAGATGGGCACTAATAAATAGAATTATCTTATCAAACGATATAAAATTTCAAATTTATATCATTTTTATATGCTGCCGGTACTTGGATTCCATTAAAAAAGGGATTGCCTACCAAGCTAGAAAAAGTACAAAGAAAAGTGGTGAAAAATATTAGCTCAGTCACCGGCACTTAATATGCCAGTAGATTACATTTTGTATCGCTGCAAACTCTACGGTTAAGAAGGATGTGCTATTTCATAAAATTTCCATTTGAATCAATGGACTGGTGCCTATATGAATCCAATAAGAAAGATTTACGAAGTTGGAACTAGATCTGGATATTTAGCGATCTTTCTTCCTTTGCTAGAAAATGTTGCATATAAATTATTCTCTTTTTAGAAAATGTAATAAAAATCTACATTCAATTACCAAAGGAGATTCGAGAAACTCCTCCATATAAGACGTCTTTAAAATTTTTATTTAGTGAAATTAAAAAAATCTACAATCCTGCTGATCTCTTTAATTTTGATTATGATAATACTTGTGGGTGAATACGAGTGTAGTATAATTGTAATCAGCTACATTGTAGGAGTATTTTTGCGGGGTAACTATCTAGTTCGTGATTCTATACCCGTCCTACATATCCATGGTGTCTATTGTTACTACCCTAGCACATAATCAATCTCTGATCCTTTTCGGGTGGTTGATGTGAGAAGGCAGAAAATGGTGTCATGCATATTTTATACACAATGTTGCAAACAGAAATATAATTCACAGTTAGTCCAAATTGAACATGTGTTCGTCGGCAACTAAAACAGATTTCAATGCAAAAGTAGGTCTTAAACACCATTCACAGTTAAACTAAATTGTCCGTCTTCTAGACAGCAACAGTTAAAATGATTTATGTTTATAAAGAAAAATGTTTTGCACACACGCAGTTATTCGCATACAAATGTCTGAGTTGAACTGTATTTATGCCATCGTTTTAAAATACATGATGATTCTAAAAAAGTCATCGTTAAAAATAATCACTAAAAATGAAGGGGTAAGCCGTATAAAGACTTCAATGACAAAAACTCGATTGAAAATACATGATGATATGAATGGAATCAACGTTAAAAGTTATCACTAGAAAATGAATATGTAAACCGTTTAAAGACTTCAATGAGAAAAACTCACAAATATTTTAGTTCTCTGCTTGCTATGGTTTTAACTCATGTCATTATATTAATCTATTATTCTCTGAAGTTGGATAGGCATAATTGAATGTGAATAGTAACCATTACGTAAATAATCCAACTAAGCGAAATAAATCCACTGTGACACAATAGTCCACTGCGTGTTTCATCCGTATCGCGCGCGGTACTGTCTATTTCATAAAAACTTCATTGATTACAAATAAAATTGCAGTTCAAGAAAAATCGATTAAACTGCTTGAAACTAACAGAGATTGTTTCTAAAATCACAGTTTAGAGAAATATTGTGTAAGAACAAATTTAGATTATTTGACCTTAAAAAGCACTGTATGTGTGCAGATCGAACGTCGTTGGGTTGTAACGCGGGGCCGCGTTTTACAACATACCTTCATGAGATTTTTATTTCCACATTCTGTATCATTAAATTGAAATGTTATGCTGTATATCATGACGTTAATCAGCTTTACATCTAATAAATTGTTAGTCATGGTTCTTATTATTGAAGAATGTAACACTCGAATTATAACTTCATTTTGCCCAATTATCAGGTCTGCTAATTTTGATGATGAATCTATTACAATTTATATGATTAATTATTGTGCAAATCCAATTATTTAAAAAAGACTGTTTTTTCCTTTACCATTTTAATTGTATCAAAATTGGTATGCCTGCTGAAATTGCTGATGGTGATATATGAATATATATATATATGTGTGTGATTGTACAATATCCAATATTATTATCTATTTGATAGAACATATGTGGTTTGAATCCATGTAACGATATTCTATTCTATTATCTTCTAAAATATATATCGCCTGGTATGCATTATTTTTGGTTTCAGTTGCTTAAATTATATGGGTAGTGTTGATAAACATTACATGCTCAGATTATATTATATATATTGAGTTAGCTTTGCTGTTACGTAATAGCGGCTACTACTGGTGAGTCGCCGGTAAGCACGAAAAGAATATGCACGATAGTATGCGTTAGTTCATGTTTGTTTAATTATCCATTTTATAATATTTGAAAAAAAATTGTTAAAAGTGGGAACAACTATTTAACAATGGCACATATATGTATGTATTGACAAATTTAAACAATCGTGGCTGATTGAAACGCATATTATTTAAAAAGAAATTATTCGTTTACTTTATAGAACATTTTTTGTTTAAATATTTGACAGTATATATACATTTCAATGGTGCGTAATTTCAGTTTTGGTAATCTGTACCTGACTCACCTCACTATTTTTAACAAGCTGCATCTGTTTCTTTTCTCTACTTTTTGGTTTGAAGATATTAGATTTTGACAATATACACCCGCTATTATTTTGTATTTTGAATCGTATATTTTGGGGACGTTCGGGAAAAGGAAATTTAATAAAACTGTTTTTCGCGTCTTATTTCTTTCCAGATTATTTGATCGGGTGTATTGCTACGTAAGAAGTACACAATCCGTTGCCTAACACTAAGTTATCAAATATATATTTAAGTTCGATCAACATGGAAGCTAATCTTAAGTTTGTGGTCTAAAGCAAATTAGCTCAAGATATAGCAGGCATTAACTAAATAGGTATGAATTAGAAAACTAGCTTATTAGACTCAAATGGGTATAATAAGACTGAAAACAACTTGGAATCTATGCGGTTTCTCATTTATAAATAGGATTAGATCCTTTACAAAATATCTAACAGTATAAACACTGTCAAGTATTTGAACAAAGAATGTTGCAGAAAATAAAAGAATTTATTTTTTTTCAATAATATTCATTTCAATCAGTTTCAATGGCTTAAATTTATCAATAAATGACACTTTAAATTTGTTGGAGGAAGTATCTTTCTCTACATATATTATGTCTCACAAAAAGTCATTGTCTAGGCTTTACAATAATTTGATTAAAATTAAATCCGTTTCATTTTAAGGTCCAAAATGTTTTTCAAAGATTTTGTAATGATTTGCCCCAGCGCTGATTCGGTACTTGTACAGTACGAATAAATAGTATGAAATGAGATGGTGCAAAAAATTTGAAGCCGGACTTTTGATGTAATGCTTGACATATTACATACTGTAATAATAATTATTCTGAATCAAAATATTTAAACATATTAGTAATCCGGATAAATTAATTTTTTCCTCCAATTAACAATATACTTCACCAAAATTTTAGCGTTTAGATGCAATTGAAAGACATGTTAGATATTATATATATTTATCCATACATAAACGAAATGCACGAAATTATTAATCAAATTTCAAATATTTATAAACAGTGTGCTAAATTTCTAGAGTATTTATTTTTCGCTTGGTATAATCTATTTTATTTAATACTTGTTGCGCCATAAGTAATTTCCAAAATGTTCAATTATATTTACTAAATGGCTTTAGGTTCAAGTTTTCAATGCCTGTCTTAAAATTTTATTTCATCTTTTCTGCATGTTTTACTTGAGGATAACAAATACTAAGTACAGATTTTAAACGGAATATCAGAAAAATTATTTCAATAATATCAGAAAATGTGCTAATATTAGCAGTATGTTCGGCATTTAGAATAAATAAGCGTGTCATTCAAAAAAGGACGTACCCAAAATGGTTTTCATCAAAAGAACTTTCAAATATTATACGCCGTGAAGAGCACATTTTAGATTAATTTACCAAAATTCGATTGAAAAATAAACAGATATGTCTTATTTTGCTTTCAATGGTTTGCTTCTAAAATAACCCGATCCTTGCGTTTTTATTTGATATTCCCGATTTTGCATTTATTTAGTTACTCATTTTCCAGTAGCACACTTGTCGTTCGATTATTAAAATCAGTTTGAATGCTGAAACGCTAAACAAAATAAGTTTGCTTTTACGTATATTGTCATTCGAATTAGCCTTCTCACATCACCCATCGGGAAAAGGCCGGGGATTGATCATATGTACGGATCTGAACAGCAGTTACCAGTTCTATGTAGGTAGATAGCAACCCCGCAAAATACCCCTACACAATAGAATAGGAAATAGAATATTTTAAATGCAGAGTGAGTGTGAAATAAATTTGCGACAAGCAACTTGTGTATAACATCACACACCAGGCTCAGTGCCCGAATATGGTTCAAGTGCTTGTATATAGCGTGTTGCATTTTGTCTATCCATTAAACATCTTATGTGGCTAACTCCATTTTTTTTAAATTTCATCTATATTTTACGCCAGTGTAGACCCGTTTTGACCATTTGATATGCAACAAGCGACAAAAAATGCACTTTTATTAACCAAAATATTTTTCTTTTGCACTAGGTTTCCAAGATATATATTTCCTAGGGTTGGTTTTATTAAAAAGTTTATTTATTTAAATTATTCGATTAAAAAAAGAACAAATGTGCATTCAAAAAATAATTTAAACCGCGTAAATTTAAGCTTTGAAATTATAATACTGCTGCAAATATAAGTAGCGTTTGTTGTTTTACTACGATTTACCATTCAATTATGCAATTCTAATAATAGTTTTTCCTAGAATTTTGAAATGTAAAAAAATATTTCATTTTGTAACATACTGATTAATTTCTTTATTTAATTCATCCAGACAAACATAAATAAATTTTGAATTGGTTCAGCATTGTTTATTCTTTTTTATCGTTGAGTACAAATAAGGTAGTAATCTGTATTTAATCGAATTTATGTTTTCTCTTTATAGAAACACTAGCATATATTCAACGAGATAAAATGATTGAACTGTTGGAAACAAAGGAAGTCAGAGACTTTTAAATGATTTAATAAATTTGATTTAACATTGCTGTGTTATACATTTTACACAAGTTATTATATAGGAAAAGTCTTTTGACAGAAATCGATTCACATTTTTTAAACCTAGCATTTTATACAATTCTGCTTTATTATGTCGCATTCTATATATACTCAAAAAGGTTATCTGTTTGTATAGAGAGGATCGTATCAAAAACATCCTGGATTATGACAAATTATTTCTTATTTTTCCCCGCTGAATAAACAGTCGCGTCTAACAAGCATTCTATTACGATCCAAAATCAGCCAACGCTGAACGGCATAATCATGCGTTAGCGGTACAAGAATGCCCGAAGTTCAACGTGTGTATATTCCAATTAAATCTTATATATATGCTTAGTGTCTTTGTTGATTATGTGTTAATAGATGATTGCGTTAATTTAAGTTCGAAAGGATACACAATAAGAAAAATTATTTACATCCGACGTCTCCATTATTTCCAAATTTCCTGAAGCTGGTCGTAGCCTGACCACAATAAAGGATTGAATAAACCGGTTTGGAATTGATTTATTTAATCTTTAATCAACATAACTTCATATTTTAAGAATGTTAAATAAAAAGAAATATTAATTTGGTATATTTAGAATAATTTTTGTATTACATTAAAATGACAATTATTTTAAGTTTATCTTTTTGTGTAGCTATGCTGTTGCATGTCGAAGCCTAAATAATGTCGATGGTGTTTTCCGCTGTTCAATACCAGATTTTCGAAATTATGCAATTTAGATTCATGTGGTTTTACATACGAACTGTTTCTAGATACTTTGGAAAAAGTATGAGGAGTATTGGCACTAGACCAAAACATCCATAAATTGTGTTAATTTTGATCAATCTGTGATTTGTTTTAAGGTGCTAATGCACTTCATATATGATTTACTGCTATGCATTGCTCAAAGCTTTATAATGACATAATTCTCAATCCAAATGGACTGTTAATTTCAAAGTCAATCCGCCCCATTTGACATAGTTTATTATTAATAGCACATAAAGTTCTGAACAGATAATAATTATTTTAACATTCATATGCAAGAGAAAATATATACGGATAGATTTGAAATATTTTCTCTCAAGGAAATTTCAAAGCATTATAATTCATGTCTCAGAATCATATTGGATGTAGAATAATAGACGTCTTCTGACTTCTGCATTATATAGAGAAAATCCCATAGAAATAGCCAATGTGCAGCGGAATTTTGGTGAAAGGTCTTCTGATGATAATTTATAATAATGTAAAATGAAGATGATTGAATGAAGTAGGTTATAAATTTAACAATATTGGCCTACCTGTAGTGTTCGTTAAAAAAATACGATGTGTTTATGGCAATTTCATGTATCCGTCATAAGTAGAAGTGCGGGATGCTAGGAATAAATATGTGCAGATTTGCACATGGTCCAATATATTACACAATTGTGCAATCAATTATATGATATGAAAAATAAATTTAAATTGTGAATTATTAGTAAAGCTGATCTGTAAAATAGAAAATAAAATACAAAAGAACTATGGAGAGAAATAGTGGCAACTAGGCATGACAGATTTTACGATACTGGGAAATACTGTGAGAGTAATGAAATTTGACGATAATTATAAGCATTCAAAAAAGGACTCGCTCAGTATGCGAATGAAGGTTTCAATAACAAATTACATATTTTGATAATAAAATTGTTGCAAATATTACTAGAAATTAATTGATTTCAAAGTGCGTACTGTGTATTAAATTATCGGACAAAATGAAAAAAATAATGCATATAAAATGCTTTGTGTCTATTCACAAAATAAAAAGAAGAAAGACCCGGATTCAAACTGTGTCTCTGACAGTTTATAGAGAGTTAACGATTGTTTCCAATAAAGACAAAACCACTGTGCAAGATAATTTGTATTTCTAAATTATAATATTCCTAGTGTACGCTGATAATTATAAATAAGAATAATAGAATTTGGTTTATATCAATATTGCGTGCTGGATTTATCTACATATATGTAATAATTATCGGCACAAAACACAACATAATATTTGAGATACAAGCAAGTTACCGACATTTGTTTAAATATATAGTAAATATTACTATAACTGCTTTTGCTAGTTAAAGTTTATTTCACGAACACTTGTGACTGAACGCTGGTAAGCTATTGTGCGCAACTTATTTGATATAAGATTCGGGAAGTTCTCAAGCTCTTTAAACGAATTGAACGAATTAAAATATCAATTGATTTCTGGAAATCAATATTCATTCATAATTCTCCTTGTTTAATTAAACAATTGTGTATCAGAAAAACATTTTCACTATATTTTTCTGACTCCGAATCGTTAACAAACAAGGGCTTTTATCGATAAGAATATATCAAATAGCAACGCCTCTATTTTTTTAATCAAAAGAATTCCTTGATTTCAATAACAATATTCAAGAAATGTGTATGAAGTGCCTTTTTAGAGGCCCTATGGTCACTACTATAAGAAAGCCTCTGGGATGCCAGGCCCCGATAATCCATATATGCGTATGATCATCTAGTTTGGAACACTTAAGTTCCTTGAGTCCACATGGTACCTGCTCTGTTTCCTCAATATTTGATAAACCAGCCATCATATTATTATTAAATGTCTTACAATTTTCGTATTATATTAATTAAGCTTACCGGTATACGCTGATATCCACAGATTACAGACCGATACGGCGGTGACCTGAAGCAAATTTAAGATCCTTCTCATTGATTAATAATAGGAAAAATAGATGAGTGGATTACAACAATTTATTAGCAAAGATATCGGAGATGGAACCACGCAGTGTTCCGCTTGTACAATTCAGCAACTCAGATGAAACTCTCTTTTAACCTTCGACAAGACAAGTCAAAAACTTCGACAATATGAACAAAAGAACTTCCAAAAAATTTACAATATTTTTTAAAAAACACAATATTGTTTTACGAAACCAGCGATAACATCAAATGTCCAAAAATAAAAATTGTGAGGAGTTAATTGATGTCCAATAATTAAATTAACCTCCACACCTTCAAACTATTTGTTCTATTTTTTGATGCGGTAATTCTGAGGGTTTTGCAAAATGTGACCCAGAATTACGGCTATCACGAGCCACTGGAGAACACAGTATCGATTCGTTTAATTTTGTTATGGCTTCATGTTCATATTTCATTTGTCCCTTTCAATTTTTTGGTTTTTATTTTCTTGATGGATCATAGCGGCCGTTTTGTAAATAATTTCGTTGGTCTATTTGAAATGAGTTACGTGTAAATCCTAACTGAGATTATAAATGCCGGTTCATAGTATAGATAGGAGAGGCTGGTAATTTATTTTTACTCTGACAGTAGGTGTGAGTCTACAAAGATGGTTTCGGACAAAAAACAAGAACAGGAGCATTGAATGAATTATGTATTGCGGCACATTTAAACCGAAGTCCAGTAGTGAAATTTTATTATTAAGTTCATTCAAAAGTTTGGTTATCTTTTCTATATAAATTAAGAATAAGTAAAAAGAACCTCACAGTGCCATGCTATTAAACAATTATTTACGGCATTTTCTATTGTAGAAATTTGGAAGTAAGTACGTACAATTGTTATCAAATTACAATTTTTTGCACAAAATAAATATCAAATTATATTATAAATTATAAGCCCCTCAATTTTGGCAAAACTGAATATATTTCAATGAAATTTTGTCATAAAAATTATTTAAATTATGATTTTACTATCTGAATAATCTACAGTCGTGAATATTTGAATATTTAATATATTCTCTTGGAATTCAAATGGGTGAAAATACGAAAAAATTGAAATCGCTATTAGAATGAAGTGCAGTCAAATAAATACAAATGTCTTTTTTTAAATATTTAACAAAATAGTGCCGTAGTAAATAACATAAATTTGGCAAAAAAGGCAATCTCAAAATTTGGAAAATATGCATTCGAATATAATACTAAAATTGCTACACTTTTTGCACATGGGTTGCTTATTAGTAAAGCATAACATCAGACATATTATAAATCTGTTGTAATACTGAAAATTACTTCGCAATAAGGAATATATCTTGCTTAATTTATTCAAAAAGGAAGAAACTGATGCATGACGTAAGCGCACATATTTCTGTAATTTTAAAATGTTGTCAATTAATAAATAATAAATAATTTCTTTAAAAAATGTCATTATTTTCACACATGAATTTACATAAAATAGATTTCTTTATAAACTTATACTCTATTGCGGACAAAAAGGTCTTTAATTTTGCCACATTCGCCAGAACATATAAAAAGTAGGTCAATTTCAATAAGGAAATAGCTCAAAACTCCGTCTTCATAAAGTTAATATTAAAGATAGTTACTTTATCACATTTCTGTTTTAAACACTTGAGAATACCCCTTTCTTTTAAAGTCTGCAAATAAACAATATAAATCTCATCTGCCTTTTGTAAAGAAGCTTATTAAAAAGAGGGACTTTTCCTACTGTACATTTTAAAACATATGCATCTAATGAACCATTATTCAATATTGAAGACTTTAGATATTATTGACACTAGTGAAGAGCACATATCTTATTTAAAACTTTATAAATAATATGATTATTCCGCTGAATAATTTCTCACAAACAAATGTACATTTCTCATCAAACCCACGAACATACAATTTAAAGACATTACTAAGAAAGTGGAGCATCTTATTTTACAACATTTTCACGTTTCTTCAAATGAAACTATGAACAGAAGAATCAGGATCAAGGATTATCTAATCTTGAACGTGCTACCATAAATAGTGTGTCAATTGACTCAAAATCACAAAAAACGGTGCATCACTGACGAATATTCTGGAAAGCGGACAGAACAGAACTATAGCTACAATACCCAAACAAAAGAATTATAAAGAAACAAAAACAGATAAATCAGTAAATATAGAAAACAGTAAAGATATGTCTAATTGTTCATATAATTTATTTTATGCCATCCATAGATGTATTAAGAACAAGAATTTTTTGCTGTGTAATTTTTGTAATAAGTAACTATTTTAATTTCATAATTTTATTTGAAACTTGGCTCAACAAGGACATTCAAAATCTCGAATTTGACATTCCTCATTATTCTCTATTTAGGAAAGACAGATCGACGGATGAAATATGTGAAGTAATAATTATTTTTAGTAAATCTATATTAAATGCGAAAGTGTTACATAATAGTGAATACAGCACTTTCATTGATTTTTTTTATCTATACAAATCGATAATCTATTCTTGACCGCATTTTACAGACCGCCGTATGCTAGATTATATGATGATAAAATATTTACTAATTCTTTTCAATTTATTGTGGACTGCCATGGTTATAATATTGTGGTAGGCGATTTTTATATGGTGCATGACTATGAAATAATAAATCTTTTTTTTAAAGGAATCAACTAGAGGTTCGGAAGACTTAGATCATTTATATTTAGTAGTTGAAGCGGTAAACCCACGCGGTTATGATGTTGTAAACTATTTTAAGGAACTGGATCACAAACACATTATTTAACAATAGAAAACTTGAGTAGCAAAACACCGAAACTTAGTTTTGACCACACACACCTGCAACGATTAGGAATAAAAAACGAATCTATTCAGAGATTTAAGCGTAATGATTGGATATGAAAGTTTTACATTATGAAAAGCTGAATTTATTTTTTTTGTTTCTAAATTATTATCTGATGTATTTCATGCATCTATGTGTACGGATATTATACCAAAGCGAATCGATAGGAAATTATATAAACTAAGAATTAAATGAGATAATAAAGTGAAGTGTAGTCTTATCAATAGTATTTAAAATAAGGTAGTAGATTAGATTGATAATGATTTTAATACATCATGGCTGATAATTCGGCAAAGATTTGTAGGATGTCTCAAGTCGCAGCTCGCTTGGTTCAAGATCAGAAAAAAAATCATTTTTGGAAAACTGAAGAGTGATCCTACACTAGGATACAAACTCCTCACAGATTACTGCAAGTATAATTAGAAATTAAAGCTCATATTACTTGTGGATAAACTGAATATGAATTTCTATGAGAGTTGGATGGAGTATTTGGCAGTTTGATATGTAATCCACAGAATGAAATAAATTTCATGGATCCAACTGGTTCTTCGTGTGACCAGGAACTAGGAATTGTTATCGACAGTGATGTATTGATAAAAGCAATGTTAAATTAGCAATAAAAAAATAAAACTATCACCTTGGTATATCGATTTATGATCTACAACAAAAAATTTTATCTTTTATTTATGCGCTCTGCAGTTTTGTAAAAAGAAATCAGAAGATGGAGATATTTTAACGATCGTAGCTGAAACGTTGATAAAGCTAAGCAAACCAATGTTCGACTTTGATTATTGACTAATATCTATTATCCCTCCATTACTGAACACTGATACTAGATAGTTTAGAATTTATGTTGTTGGATGAATGTAATACAAGACAACATAGCTTTACGAAAGACGGATCGACAGTCACTTATATTCATTTCCTGTAGACACAACTAGTTACAGTAGATGATAAAATGTTAAATGCATTTATTTTCCTTATAAAAATCTCAAGGGCTTTTGACTTTATATAGATTTATGTTTTTATGCAGGCAAGTAATTCGTTAAATATTGATAAGAATTTTTGTAGATTATTCAGATACTATATTATAACACAGAGTATTCACGTCAATTATTTGAGATAAGATCCGCAAAAAGTATGAAATTAAATTCCACAAGGATCAAGCTTCAGGCCCATTATATTTAAAATCATATTTGCAAATTTGCAAACTAAGGTCCTAAATATATATATATATATATATCATATATATATATATATATATATATATATATATATATAATAGTCCATTCCTTTTTAATTTAACACAGTATTCTTATAATTAGGAAAACACAAATAACAAAGTTGATAAAGGCCATTTATTTCGTGAATACTAATCATCTCTTATACAATCATACATATTTATACATTTTGGGTTTTCAATTGATTATGCTAGTGGTGACAAATCTGACTCGTTTTT
>JAQBSW010008667.1:0-32876 GCA_029291075.1 Eudiplozoon nipponicum
GAGATGGGGAGACCCATAATTCAGAAACACTCGTCATAAAAACATGCCATGAGTGATAAAAACCAGAAGTCCGAACGACTAATGCACATGTTAAATTACAATTCAAACCACTAGGTTGTACTCAAGATAGAGAAGTTAATAACAGTTAATGGCGCACGCCACGCATGTCCATGTGTATGTGTATGCATAACTAAAAAACTTGGTTAAATTATTTTATTTTGATACACATGTACGTACATCTAAATGAAACTGCAGTCAATAGACATTAATTTACCCTTTGCACGCGTCAGACAAATTATTACTTATAACTATTGTATTATTAGAATATTTCCAATGGTTAGGGTGGGGGTGTAAAACAGAAAATTAAGTTTGAAATCTATTTGTTTTAAAATCAAATGAATAGTTAGAGATGAAATTTTGAAGATTATATTAATAATAATTGTTTATTCATTTGTTGAATAAAAGCCCACTAATTAGTCAATCTTAATCCGATGTTCTTAATCTTTTACTGGAGCTAGCTTCAGTTACCAATTCATGCAATCGCCTTTTTCTTCCACTAGCTAGTGCAGTATTCCAAATCGGACCTAAAGATTTTTCAACAGCTGTTTCATTCATAATATTATCTCTAGATTTAATTTCTATAGATTCCCTAATCAATCTCGTCATCCTATTACGACTACATATTGCTATGCGTTTGCATTCCTCCCAGTCGATAGTATGCCCAGTCTCCACCACATGACGAGCAAGGTCAGATTTAGCAATATGTCCATATTTACACGCAGTTTTATGTTCACCTCTTCTTACTTTGATTGGACGCATGGTTTCACCAACATACTTGAGACTGCAATCATTGCATGGGATCTCATACACTCCTGAAGTGTCTAATGGTTCAATCTTTTCTTTTTGGTTAGGGAGTATAGTGCCTAGTGTAAGGGGCTGTTTTAAAACGGTCCTTATATTGTATTTTAAAGCTATTGATTTCACTTTCCTACTTAATATAGAGTCCGGTAATACCATGACCTTCCGCTCTTCCTTATCCTTATCCGCTTTTTGTATCTCACACTAGGATTAAATTTCTTCACCATGTCCCTCATTGTTGTATCTATTAAATGAGGAGGGTAACCATTAGTCTTAAATATATCGCGTAGTCTGTCTAATTCTAACTTCCTATGCTTTATATCTGTTAACTTGAGACTTCTTAATGTTAATGACTTTAAGATACCGACTTTCATACGAAACGGGTGATTGGACTTGAAATTAAGAAGGATTCCTGAATAAGTATCCTTCCTATAAACATCTCTTCCCAATTTCAAACCATTTCTAATTAATTTGACATCTAAAAATGGTAATTCACCCGACGATTCCCTTTCTAAGGTAAATTGTAGTTCACTCATTCGATTAGCTAAATTTAAGAAATTTACCAATTTATTGTCACCATGGTTCCATATCAGTAATATATCATCCAAGAAACGTAGGTACAGTTTTGGTTTCAATGGAGTCTTATCCAACAGATTATTTTCCAAATAATGCATAAAGATATTGGCTATTGGGACCGATAAAGGTTGTCCCATTGGAACCCCTCTAATTTGTTTATAAAATTCCTTATGAAATTTAAAATAAGTGGAGGACATACAAATACACATCATCTCCATGACGTGTCCTAACGTCATTTTGCTTCCTTCTAATATTAGTGGGTGATCAACTAGGAAACGTCTAAAACAATCCAGAGCCTCAGGTACCGGTATATTTGTGTACATAGATACTACATCTAAGCTTACTAATCTATCCTTTTCATCTAGTACATATTTATCAATAATTTCAACCAAATGATATGAGTTAAGCAAGGTATGTTCTAAGAAATAGGAATATTTTCTTATTCTATGGCACAAAAACTTTGAAATTTTATATGTTGGGGAGTGTTGTACATTCACTATAATTCTTAAAGGATTTAAATTGAGTGTGTTTAAAAAAAACGATTAGTTATTGCATGCAATTGATAAATTATTATTTAGCCACTCTGGTCTAAATTAGTTAGATGAAAACAACAGTTATGAAAATGCACACACACACACACAAGTGACACACGTATAACCAATGAAAGGTCAGTCTGGGGTATATAAATATTATGACTAGAGGAAATAACGCGCTTGCTTCATTTGTTTCGTGAAATGTATCTGATGAAGATCTTCGGTAATGAAGATCGAAATATCATAGAAAAAGAAAATTACTGGAACAATGAAAGCTGCGTTAATCAAAACGCAGATCAGGTAATTACAATTATTCCAGTTCCGCATCAAGGAAACTCTTTCAATCCCCATAGTTAATTCGCCACATTCATGATGAGTTGATCTCCAAATCAGAAGTTTCAATCAACGGAGTCCCCTCCAACCTCGTCGTAATATTCAATTTGAACAAATTTAGCAATCCTGATAAAAACGTCTGAAAGTAAAGCCCCTTAGATGTAGCATCTTATATTTGTTCAAAGTTAAACATACATAAATTCACGTAGACTTTCCGAAATGGTACTGTATCTGAACTTATGCTAATAAGGTAAATTACACCACGTCTCCAAACTGGTCCTTATTTATGCCAGATTCCCGCTATTTTTATCAGTTCACGTGTCTTTAGGTATGGTGCGCTTTGAACAACTCACTTATAAACCGAGTAACTATATCAAACTCTTCTGTGAATACCATGGTATTCTGGAAAATAAGATACGAACACAAGTTTTTCACGCCAGAGAAATAGACTCAATTCCATCATAGATAATAATGATGGTCCATGAAAAGTAAAAACGCAGAATTCGAAAGGTAGTAAATTAAGTTTTGGTTGATTTAGTGGTGATAACACTAATATAAATCATGTTTGCTAGCTTGATATAAATACCAGACTCGTATTTAACCAATGTCACATGTAAAACTACCTATGATCATCACCAAAGCAGGACGCTAATTTTTCTGTTGTGAGACTTGTAAGGTACTAAGGGATAGGTATTCTACGGTTCCATTACCGTCAAAATATAACTATGAATAGTAAGAGGGTACCGCTTACTTTCCATTATTGGTTACGTAACGGTGAAACACGGAGTATGAAGTGCATTATGTATTGTTGTGGTTGATGATGAACTAATGTAAGTTTAGCTACATTTTATGAGATACCAGAAAACTTATTTCACCTTGAAAAATAGATTTTAATGCACATTTTCCTTCAGTTTACTAATTAATGACTTATTGGCCTATTTTGTTTAGTGCTTAATAAAAATACCAATATTGATCATAACTTCGTCAAGTTTTATTTAAACTCAGTTCAATAGTGCCTCTAATAAAGGACTTTCAAAATTTAGAATAAAATGGTTTCGTTTCAAATACACCCGTGACCACATCTCATTGCACAGTTAAAAAACCAAAATATGGCAACCTAAATATGAAATTTTACCGCTTTAACAACAATTATCAGACTCATGATTCATCCTGACCATGATCGGCTATATCAACATGTTATAATATATTTCACACAATAATAAGAATCGAAGTTTGTGTGCTATTGCACATGCAGCAAATAATATCCAAAAACAAAAGGAAATATGAGATCATTAAGAAATTAAAGTAACGCGTATTTCTATTTAGTAAATGGAAATCGAATAATTGCTTTCGCCATACCATCGAGCATTTATTGAATAAACAAACGATCACTGGTTACGCTGACGATGATAACAATTATTAAAATCATGTGGTTTTCCTGATGGAAAAACCAGCCCCGTTATATATATATATATATATATATATATATATATATATATATATTTGTCATAAAATAAGCCTTGTATAATAAAAAAACAGTAAGACTAGTATACTGGTTTCGTCCTTATTAAAATCTCTCTACGTAATATTCAGATTTTGCCGAGAACAGGGCCCGGTCCTGCGAACGTCTGCTTCGGAATCTGTTGCTCTAAACACTGAGCCAACCTGCCGCACACTACACACAATTATAGAGTGATTAGAGCAACAGATTTTGAGGCAGACGTCTCCAGGTTCTAGCCCTGTTCGCAGAAAATTCTAGACAGTAACTGAAGAGTTCCCAATTAGGACGAAACTGGTCTACTTGATTAATTGCCTTTTATATATTAATTAATGCTTAATTTATACTACCAAATCTATGTATACAATTTTTACATATACAGATCTCAACTTTGATTTTAATAATTAATTGCACATTGCATTTCAATGTAACAAAGATGAAAATGTGCTGGAAAGAAATTGTAATGAAATTTCAGTTGAGGACAATGACTACCCGGGCAGGGAGTGATGATGGTGGAAATCTATCAGTACAAAATGATATATTATAAACACCGTTAGATGAGTCAATCACAGAATGAGTCTAAACAAAAAACCTTAAGAAACGCTAAATTAACATTTGTTTTCGAGAAGTAGCGATGCTAGTAGCTCGTCAATTTATTTAGAATCGAAATTCTGTATAAGCTAAGGACGGAATCGCATATAGCTAAGGCATTTCGTACGGACGGTACTTCCAATACCTAATCTAAACGAATCGTGTGGAATTCATAGCGTTGAATTACATAAAAAATGAGCGACATGGATGCGCTGATTTGAGGACGCTTCCGAATTAATAAAATTTCCGCCATAATGTTATATACAATATATGCTTACTATTAGTAGCAACAATGAAAACACATTTTCGCACAATACGTTTATTAGCTTTTTATACACGTGTCAAGCAAGATATAACACGAGGTTGCATTAACATAAACGTCAATCATGATCTAAAGAAAACAAAAAAACAGTATAACTGGTCTGATCTCATGCACCCTAACCAATCCTTCCCTACCTTACAAACGAACAAGCACACCACTGCTGATCAAACCCGTATGTCGAAATGTGCAAATGTAGAACTTTTGTAATCACCCTATTCTAAAAAAATGGCAGACTTTTGCGTAAAAACCACACTAAATGTAAATTTAGAAAACGATAAGAATGACATTCATTAGTTCAAAAGTCAGAAAGCAGATGTACAAGATTCCATGTTATTCGTTAAACATTGCAATGCAGTAGTGAAAAATAATTAAAATTACTATACTACGCCACTAGTGACCAACAATATATAAACCGATTCTATAAATAAACGTGAATACAAAGGCGTGAAAACAAATTCTCAGGTGGGAAACACATTTAATTTAAAGAACAGATAAAGGTAGTACATGAACAAAATCAGTGTTTTGGTGATATATATATATATATATATATATATATATATATATATATATATATATATATATGTATGTATAATTGAGATTATCAGGCTCCACAACATTAGATTAAGTTTTCAAGGTACAATTAAGATTATGCAACATTATTTATATTGAAAGTAGCATTGCTACTAATAGTTAAAGCAGGCAAATTCTGTCGAGAAATGAAAAAAAAACATGCTAGTATTCTAATAAGGAATCAACATCAGTACACACATAAATATATACACGATAAAGTATTATAAACAATCAAGATTACTTCTTTTTATAATCGTAAACATAGGATTTCTAATTTTTCACAAAACTACATCGTGTGCCAGACCTGTTGCAGCACATACTGTTATAAGCATGATTATACCATTTTGCCATATCCGAAGCAGTTTAACTCATCGGTTGAATAGTTACACCGCGGCGAATATTACCCCAGCCAATCAATCTAAATAAGAAAGACGAAAAATCAAGTAACACAAATAGATTTCAAGGGAAAAATTCAAAGTACGCTTAATAAATGCAAGCGCCATACAAGATTACAATAAATATCACATGAGGCTGCTTAGCATAAGCTCTGTTCATAAAAAATTGTGGACGGTACGTGAAGAATTACCAGCAAGGACGAAGCTGGTCTACTGGATGAATTATCATAGTCCAGATTGCAGTCTTGATATAAACACGTGACCCATTAATTACTAACATATGTCAGTATAAACTAAGAATTGTATAGTGTAGAAAAGGCCATTCATCCAGTAGACCGGTTTCGTCCTTAATGGGAACTCATCATGTACTAGTCAGAATTTGTCGTGGACAGGGCTCAAAACCTGGGCACATCTACTTTGAAATCTGGTGCTCTAACCACTTAACCACCCTACCGCACACTACACAACAAACAATTTTTAGTTATATACTAAATGTAACTTTGTTAGTCAATTTTTCTTTTAGGTATGGCTAATATGGTATCCATTTAGACCCAAAGCTCCAACTAACCATTCCCAATCTGTCATTACTGAACAGACACCACACTACATGGGGAAGTGGTAATTAAATGAACATTTATATAATTTAACGACCAGACGTGCCTAGGTTCGAGCTCTGTCCGCGGCAAATTCTGGCCAGTACATGATGAGTTCCCAATAAGAACGAAACTGGTCTACTGGATGAATAGCCTTTTCTACACTATACAATTCTTAGCGGTAATTGACATATGTAAGTAAATAATGGGTCAGGTGTTTATACCAAGATCGCAACCTTGATTATAATAATTGTTATCGCCGCCCGCACAACCAATGTTCGTTTAATTACTGGATGAATTGCCTTTTTGACTCTCTACAAAGCTTGGTTTATAATGGAAACTTTATCTATACAATATAATTGGTGTTTAATGCCATGTAAACATGCGTTTTGTGCTGACCGACAACTCAGTGAAATGGCTTCGAGGTGACGTTTCTAACTCTACTATGGGTTTAAAACACATTATTATGGAAGACTGCACCATCTCTTGATAAATCATGAAATGTGTTATTGGCCGTTTCAGCTTAAAATAAAAAGACGCTAATATGCGTAAACGCGTGTGCGCTTTCTGTTAATGCTAAATTGTTCATATCCCTCTGGTCGTAATTGGTTACTAGGTACGTTGTACCCAATAAATAATGACATATATTTGAGATATCAAAAGGTATATAATAAATAAATATCAGTAGTCAAATTGAGTGTTGTAAAAATCATATACAAAGAAAATGCTTTCTGCTTACTTTACAGAATTTACGAGCTAGCAGTTTAATGTATTAAGAAAATATGTACAAGCCGTGTCGAAAATTCTGCTCGGATAATACACAGCAGAAATAGGACTTCTCCAGGCTTTAGCCGCAGGCATACCCGACTTTTCGAAATGCTCACTATGTCGGCGGGCTCAGTAAAATTTGACCTAAGTAAACCAGACGCCAAAATCAAAAACCTTATAGATAAGTGCTTTAAAAGCACCATGAGAAAAAAATTATCCAGCAATCCAGCTTATCTGAGTGATTGCATTTGTTCAGCTAGATAGCATTTATCATCATTATACCAATGCCGCGTTTTGCGTACGCGGGTAATAGCTGTACACGGGCAGTTACACAAAGATCCGATTGATCACAATTTACAATTTTGTTTTGTCTTTGATCGGGTTGACTTGTTCTTCGTTCAACTGGAAATGCGGTTCTATCACATCTTTGTTTACCGCATTTCCAGTTGAACGAAGAACAAGTCAACCCGATCAAAGACAAAACAAAATTGGAAATTGTGATCAATCGGATCTTTGTGTAACTGCCCGTGTACAGCTATTACCCGCGTACGCAAAACGCGGCATTGGAATGATTAAGGCTTACACACCGCAAAATAATTTCAAAAAATATCATCATTATATTTTGTATTGATAAATTAAGCAAAATTTGAAGCGAACGGCCAAAAATACTAGCATTAAGTTCATTTAAATTGAGCATTCCGATCCACGATCCAATCTGAATGCAGCTGTCAGGAAGCATGTAACATTGCATATGTAATGTGCACCGTCGTATGATAATTACCAGATAAATTGCCTGTTCTACTTTATGCAATGTTTAGTTTATACTAACAATTATATATACATAATGGGACCGGTGATCTCATCAAGATCGCAACTTTGATTTGACAAGCAATGGAATGAAAGTAATTGTGAACACCTGCTATGTTAAAACGTCAGTCTGACCTCGATTGACAGTAATTAGGACATTTTTATTCTAATCATGACAAAATTTAATTTAAATTATTTTACTTATGTACTGGTGATTAAATTTTTCTATTAGGCATTATGAAGATAGTAATAAGTTAATTCATATAGGACCAGCATAACATTACAGCCAGTGCGAGCGTAATAATTTTATGGAAAAGAATTTTGTATAACTGTACGCATGTTAGCTCTTTACAACCAGGAAAAATAAAAAAAATTAATTTAACATATTTGAGTAATTGTTAAATTTATTCGACGAAGATAAGATGATATGCGCAAAATAGTAAACAACAAACACTCACCTCCAGTGTTTCTCTACGCGCCTGCTCAGTGCGATTTTCTCGTTAACTTCCGTGCACACCGGACTGTTAAGCGCAATTTTAGCCAAATCACCCTTGACGGCAATTACATGTCCGCCACTCGTCAAAGAACCGATATTCACCATCAAAACTTCACCTTTGGTCAATTTTTGCACCTAAAGCATTTAAAAATTGTTAAATATACACAATTTAGAGCATAACTTTGGCCACTCGCATAATAAAAGCAATAATAAAAATAATAATAAGAATATCGTGCCGCTAAAAAAAGTGTGCAACAAGCATGGATCACTATAGACGGAAAACTATCAGACCTTACCGTTGATGCAACGGCTTGTGTGCAATTTCATTTATGTCACGTCCGGTTATAATATTTGCATCAAATAGTTGTTTCACATACTAGGCAAGTCCATGAAGCGAAGCCCGACTAGGTTTCAATTTCTTATTAAGAACAGGTAACATAGTCTTCATATACAGCCCACACACAACAATTATTTAATAGTCACGCGACAACAAACAACTTACTACAATTTGTTTTTGTGGCAAGATTTTTTTCTGAAAATATTGTGTTAATATCTTGACGATAGAGCGAGAAAAGACGCCCGGAAACGTCGAAGAATATTCGGCAAAACTTGGTACTACAGCATTGTCGACGGAAAATAGCCGTGCGAAAAGCTTAATAAACACGGGATCAGTGCGAACCCATCAATCAGCAAAACAGATACGCTGTGCGCCTGGAAATTTAAAGAAATCAAGATTCCATCGACCAAAGAGTGCTACCAATTGCCCAGCACTAGCAACTTGCAGTTTCAATTCAAAGGATTCAACACCGCGCAACACCAAGTGTCAGACTAATATTTCACAAAATTTTTTTTGAATGCAAGTTTTTACCGATTTCATTGGAAAAGAGAAAAATACATATTACCTGTAACTTACAATACACAAAAATGAAGCAATCTAGAACTCTTCACAACACCATTATGGCCAAGTCAGCTTTAAGTTAAGTCGATATCGGTCATAGTTTCCTCGTGGTTTATCCGTGAAACGTTTACTCGTCTCAAATAAAACTGACAACTGATAAAATAAAAACTGTGAATAACGGTGGGTCAACTTACAATTAAAGAAGGGCAGGTGAGAATGTTTTTATTTAGAGGCTATTGCTATTGTCCGGAGCTTTGTTAGCAAACAAATTTGCTCGTGCACCGGCATTACAATCAGGCTCTACTAGAATGATGCGAAAAGTAGAGTTATGTTTATACCATTTAAAAATATTGTATAGGCATTGCCTCTTTATTTAGACCAAATTACTTTGTACCTTTATTTCTCAAGTGCAATAAACATTATTTCGTACCGCGGAATGAATGCCCCATATGCTTGAATACTAAATATCCTATAAACAATGCCAGAACATGTGCATAAAATGTGAAACTAATGTTTTAAATTTTTCCAAGTTATTTCTCTGTTAGTATTGTGTTAATGATATGATGATGGGCCGCAAAAAAGACGCCCAAAAAGTCGAAGAAAAATCGGCAAAACAAGGTACTACAGCATTTCCAGCGGGAAATAATCATTTGGAAAGCTTAACAAAGATGGGCCAGTGAGAAACTAATAAGCAGCGGACCAACCACGCAATGTGTCTTGAAAGCTATTGGAATCACGATTTTACCGACCTATGACTGCTATCAGTTGTCCCGCAATAGCCAATTGGTTTTTCTTGAGTATCAAACTCACTGAAAGAATTTCACTTCGAAATATTTATCAATCGTGGTTGGCAATTTTTCGTGGCAGGCAACCCACAAGCAGGATAGCTCAATATAAGCCATATGTTCAAACTTTGTATAGGTGACATTTTGCTATTTTATGAATCACAGCTTAACAAAATATAAAGAACAAAATATGAAGCTTGCACTATCAGTTTTGCAAAGATCCGATTAATCCCCATTTCCAAGCACGCCTCTGTTTTGTCCTCGATCAGGCTAGGTGCAGATTTGTCCCTTTTGTTTGAATGCTTCAACATCGTCCATACTAAACTAACATTGGTTGCGCAGGCGGTGATAACATTTAATCAAGGTTGCGAACCTGATATAAACACCTGACCCATTAAGTACATACAATTGCCCGTATAAACTAAGAATTGTATTGTGTAGAAAAGGCAATTCATCCAGTAAACCGGCTTCATTTTTATTTGGAACTCATAACGTACAGGCCAGAATTTGCCACGAACAATGCTCGAACCTGGGCACCTCTGCTTGGGAATCTTGTGCTCGAACCACTTAGCCACCCTGCCGCATGCAACACACTTTTTAGTTATAAACCAAATCATGTTTCTTGGTTAGCCTTTCCTTTAGGTAGAGCCTATATAGTATCCCTTTAGCCATTAAGTGCCAACTACCCATCCCCAATCTGTCATTAGTGAACAGACACCACAATAGATGGGGAAGTGATATTGAAATAAACATTTATATAATTAAACGAACATTGGTTGCGCGGGCGGTGATAACATTTATTATAATCAATGTTGCGAACTTGATATAAAAACCTGACCCATTAAGTTCATACTAACCATTGTAAATGAGGTTCGACATAACCTTTGTTGACTGGCGACGTTTCGATATGACGATTCCTATATCATTCTCAAGCCTATAATCACACAGTCAAAATGTACACAAAAGCAAATTTAAGCAGATGTGTTGCTATTGTGAGCATTTTGATTGTGTGTGATCAGAGGCTTGAGAATGATATGGGAAACGTCATATCGCAACGTCACCAGTCAACGAAGATTAGATCGCACCTCATTTCCAGTAGTTAGTATGAACGATGTTGAAGCCTTCGGAAGGGACGAATACGTACCCAGCCTGATCGAACACCAAACATATACGTACTTATAAATGGGGATTAATCGGATCTTTGCGAAACTGGGCCTAATTTCGTCGTCAGCCTTGGTTATCAGACTCACTGAGATAATTAGAATTCCACATATTTATCAATCGCGCTTGCCGATTTTTCGTGGCAGCCAATCCACGACTAGGATAGCTCAATATAAGCCATCCTCTCAAACTTTGTGTATATGACATTTTATTCCTATGAATCAATGTACAAAATGAATTAAAGAACAAATAATGAACCCATACCACACCGGTCAGGATAATGATTAAAAATGATATCATTTCAACTGACATTGTACGATAAATAAACGAAAACAAGAAATTATAAATAATGCTGAAATTAGGGCCCACAGTAAAAGTTATTTATACGAAATTAAAAAAGGACAATATAGCTAAATCACCATCATCCTGATCATCCACATCCTAATTTTTATTATTCTCATAAACCTGCTCATCCTTATCACTATCATCACCCTAATAATCCAAATCACCCTCTTTATCGTGACAATCCTCATCATCCTCATCAGCTTCACCATTCTAATAATTTCACATCATTCTCATTATCCACGTCGACACAGTCATTCTCAACTTTATCATAGTCTTCCTCATCTTCATTATTCTCACCATTCTCAGCATCCTTATCATCCCAATCGGCCTCATCAACATCATCAGCCTCATATTTCTTTACAGCCTGATCATCCTCATCTTTTTCGTAATAATCTTTATCATTCTAAGAAGCCACATCATCCTCATCAATCTCATAATCTTCATCGTCTTTATCATCATCATCATCATCCTCATGCACATCCTTATCATCCCGATGATGTCACTCTAAACATCATTCTCGTTATCCTTATCACCTTCATTCTCATCATCTTTATCCTTACGCACAGCAATGTTTTACTGTTATATAACCATGGGAAGATAAACACAAAAACAATATTTTTTTAATAACGACACAAATAATAATAAAGGCACACATATTATTAGCTTTATGATATTATTTATTATGATATTTTAGCAGCTATTGCTAGTCCATACGTGATGAATAAACTAAAGGATAGTTTATTCATTCATTTTTGGAACGAGAGGAACAATGCCTCGCTTAAACCACATAACAAGTAGTAAAGAATGTTAAGGGAGAGTTATGAGTACTCAAAAACTCATGCAATCTGTTAATTAAAAAAGCGGTTTCTTCAGACTTCGCTGTTGGCCATATATCTGGGTAATAGATGGTAATTTCAGCAACAAACAAAATCAGGACCATATAAAAACCATAGGGATTCTGGCTAAAATAAGAATTTTGATGTCACAAGGGGCAAAACTTTACCACATAGATAGACACAAACTATACAGTTGGATTCATACCATGTCGTCTTACTTAAATAAACTAAGTTCTGGTACGAAAATTATAGCTTTGAATACTGTTTGTTGCGGAGAACTAATATGTATGCAAGTATGTATTAGGTGTTGCGAACCTATTAACAAATTAGTTCAGTTGTGACCAAAAGGATAAACCAAAGGCAGCACGAACGGAAAGTATAATCTCATGTGCACATTCGTTTCGTGCTTACAGGCGACTCATCAGTAGGAGCCGGTATTACGCCATTTAACCACCATATATTTGAGTAAGGAATGTGTGATTGTATTGTCCTATTATCACACATTCCTCACCCAAATATATTGTGGTTAAAGGACGTAATACCGGCTCCTACTGATGAGTCGCCTGTAAGCACGAAACGAATGTGCATAAGATTATTATAGGTTTTATTTACACAGAACGCAAGAGCTTACCACGTAAGTACTATTAGTCAATTTATGGATCTAACCCGTATTAGGGCTCCCATTTATTGACTCAATTTGAGTTTCCTGCGGTCATCTGTATTTGCCTTGAATAATCATGCACTGTAAAAGGATACAAATAAGTAGATGGACTTCATTTGTATGTGTATGCCGGTGCTGACACAATAGAGATTAAATCGATAATTTTACTTCGGACATGTGCGAATTTAAATAACCGGGATATTTAATACTATCTGGACGAGCATTTCACGCAATTGGGAGTGAATTTCGCCCAAACTAATGCAAATATCAATGTCTCGATGGCCGATCGTACATGGGCTAACGGGCTATGGCGGTGGTGTCACCAGAGCGTGATGGATTTCCGACCGGCAATCGGATCTCCTATAAAATACCACATGAGCCCGACGACGGCACCATGACTCGGCGTGTGTTCCCCGCCACAAAAGGGTTCAACAGCCACAGGATTACATGGACTCCTGGACAGTACCCCGTACTTCCGAATGGCGAATGAGCTCTCAACAGCCAACGGCAACCATGCAACTTACTGCTGCCTTGCAGACTGCGCTTGGATGTGCAAAGGCTAGAGGTGCGTCCTCGATCAAAAAGCCGAGTGGTGAGGGGACACCACTTGTACCAAATTCCCAAGAAACTCCATGAAATTAATGGAGCCGGCTTATCCTCCAAAAGGAGTCAGCCGCAGTAAAGTAAAGTAAGTAAATATCAATGTGGTGCCTATTCAAAATAAAGTAGACATTGTCGCCTCAGCAAATTATCGTAGTATTAGGCTGATCTGTGCTAAATCACGTGTTAAATGTCCTTCACCTTAACGCGTTCATCAAGAGCAAGAAAAGCGAAATGAACCAAACCAGGCATGATTTCCCCCACAAACAGGATCAGTGGATCACAGTAGTCAACTCGATTGCTCTAGATACTATTCAGCAGCTTTCTACTCGACTTCGCGCAAGACGCTTTAGCAAGCAATGCTTAAATATGGTTTCTGCAAAAATAAATCGACCGCGTGAAGCCCGTTTAGATAACACATGCATTTGTGTTCGAACCTTTTTTTTTTACCTAAATACAAGTTATTGAACAGCGACATCTATATCGCCATCGTACACGGGTCGTAAAGTCCATCCCCTCCTCAACGTGGTACGACGGTGTCAACCATGTCTCGATGACCGATCGTACATGGGCTAACGGGGCTATGGTGGTGGTGTCACCAGGGCGTGGTGGATTTCCGACCGGCAATCGGATCTCCTATAAAATACCACATGAGCCCGACGACGGTACCATGACTCGGCGTGTGTTCCCCGCCACAAAAGGGTTCAACAGCCACAGGATTACATGGACTCCTGGACAGTACCCCGTACTTCCGAATGGCGAATGAGCTCTCAACAGCCACCGGCAACCATGCAACTAACTGCTGCCTTGCAGACTGCGCTTGGATGTGCAAAGGCTAGAGGTGCGTCCTCGATCAAAAAGCCGAGTGGTGAGGGGACACCACTTGTACCAAATTCCCAAGAAACTCCATGAAATGTGGAGCCGGCTTATCCTCCAAAATGAGTCAGCCGCAGTAAAAAAAAATCGTACACGGGTGCATTCGACTCAATGAATCGTAATTGTCTTTCAGATATTCTGCTTAAAAGCGGTTTGCTCAGCAAATTTGTAATTATTATATGCGCTCTCTACGCACAACCTACCGGTCGCGTTACGGTCTACGACGAATTAACGCACAATATCACTACCAGCAATGGTATTCTGTTTAATTTTATAATAAATGCTCTTCTGTATGTTTAGGAATCAGGCTGTGAAGTCTCCCGGGCGATAGATAAGTCGATCTTGACTAAGCAGGTGATATCTCATTATCATTTAGCACTCGAGATTCTGTACAAGCCCTCTTTAATAGGTTAGCAGTCGTTGTTTCGTCATTAAATATGAAAATCGCACCCTCCACGTGAAAGATACTCATACAGGATCACCCATCACTCACTTCAACTCTGTGACAGCAGAGTGAAGATCTGGATTGCATACTTTGACAGCTTAATCAATAAATCAGGCAATATATCTGACATGCTGCGTATGAGAAACGCTAAGCTAGAGTTTTTTTCTCCAACCATCACCATTTATAGAGAAGTTCGAGTATTTCGCTCTACTTTAAAGGTAGTGTTTATAATTCATCTTAACGCCCAGTTTTATTATATGCTAGTGAAATGGCTCCTTAGAGTTAAAGATTTAAGTCGCTTACAGGAATTCGATAGTCATTGTTAGAGAAGCATTGCACATGCCGGTTACCAACGACGTCTTACCAACACTGACATTCGTAGATTGGAAAACAAGTGCTTCTCTTTATAAAAATAAATAAGGCTCCACCTTACTCTATCACAGAGCGCCAAATTTGCGTATGAAACAGTGGATCGACATTGACAGCCGAAGCATCTAGTTAACTATATATAAATTGGGTAGTATAGGACCAGTTCGTCGGCAAGCATAGGATCCACGTGTGCATCATAGTTTCTGGTTGGCACCCTATGCGATATAGCATTGAGTCGAGCTCAGTGGCAAACTTGTTGATAATGTCTAGCAGAATCATCTTCGTAACTTCCTTTTCTATGTGGGCAGAGTTAACTGTGTGGTTTGATTGTATTCATCATGTGATAACGTGAAAACAGCCAGCTGTATTGCTGATGTTGCTTTGCCTTAAAGCTCACTTGGTCATAATTATGTTATGCAGAGACTCGATTTGCCTTACTTCTGTGTGTTAACTAGATAAATATACTTATAGTAATCAGATCCTCCTCTCATAAATCTCTCTTCTTTACTAGTTAGTACTTAAATTATTATTTTTGCCATTACTATCACATTTTTAAAATTTTCGTCATTAATGACTTTTGTATTATATTACACGATGACGATTCCAACTAAGGATATTCCGAAACATTTTTTCTATTAACTTCAGCATTGGACAAGGATTGTATTTCCCATATCTTGTATATTTATGGTGTCGATCTTTGCTGAGAACACCGCAGCATACCTCGGTGTATAGCGGGAGCCAGCTTGCTCCTCTCGAATACGGTGACAACGCTGTCTTGATGACAGCACTGACAGTCAAACTACAAAAATATATCAAATGCGTTTACGAAGTACCAATTAGGTTCAGTCTGAAGCCTTGAAATCGCTCATAGAGGTATATTTTGATCCAGAGCATTACTACCAGTAGTCACTGAACTAACTTACATAGGAATTAAGTGATATCAGATATAAGTCGGCTTATACCTAGATTTTACGATGTACTGGATTTGCTGCATCTACCTTTGCAAGTCATATAAACCACACTTTCAACAATATTTTATGTTACGAAGTGATTGATGATAGCCGTATATGGCTGTCTGAGTATACAATGCTTATTAAAACCTCTTTTGTTAAATATCGGCCGTAGCCAGGCGTCCCAGGTAGCAATCATCAAGTCCGAAATAATTTGGCGAACCAGTCAACTTCGGTCACTCGTTGATGTACCAGCGTCTTCGAACCTTCTCATGGAATTATTATTTTGTTCGTTGTGGCACATTTTGATAATAAATCTAAGTAATTCTGCCAGTGTATGGCTGTGACCGCAGACCAGCATTTTGTGGTCTAAAATTAACGTTCCCAATATGAGTTATTTGATAATGCTGCTTCATACTAGATATACGTGAAACGCTGTGGGTCTAACGGCAACAAAGTTTAGCAGAGGTCTGGATAAATCTGCCTCAGAAATGTTTTTTCTGGAATCAACCGCGCGTGAGATCCTGACCTCCGTTTACATCTACTGACGTTGATGTGACTTAATAGCTTTACTGATTCTGTTTCTACAAAATTACAAGTCCAGAAAATTGCTTAGATATAGATTATACGAAAATGAGTATTACCCAAGTAAGGGTTGTGAATGAATCATTCCAGTGAAATACTTTAAACGAGACTACCAAGAGTAAACGTATTTATTCAAATCCGCTAATGGAAGAATGTGGACAACGAATACTAAATCAAATGCTCTGGCTCAACTACGCCTTACTAGTTGCTCCAAGAGGAATTCAAACAGACCATACTGTAACAACCTGTTCTATCAACATTCCTTGTTTGCCAGTGCCAAATATTATTTCGTTCACTTAGATTACGTTTACTGTGTGTCTACTTATCAAACGGTAGTACGGTGTTATTTTCATAGCCAGCGTTAAAAGAACGCAATATGCAACAAGTAGCCGGATTTGACACATCTAAAATTTCAGAGAACGCCGGTCTGCCTTTTAGAGTGGAGCAAATACAATTATCATAGTTATGCCTATGATGCATATAATTAAAAGTATTCTAGAATGTCAAAAATAAAAATACTGAAAAGCGAAATATAGAAAAGAAAACGTACTTTAGCACCCTTTTTATCACCTTCCGTCCTGACGCCTAACAATCGCCGCAACAAAAAGAAACTAATTTCCAATTCAATGTAGATGTCAGGTAAAGTTCCCACCGCGCCCAAAATATGCCCAACAAGTCGGTCGGCTCGACACAGCTGCGGATCAATCTTGGTGCCCACGCCAATAAGACCACCAGGTACAGCATACGCTAAATCGTTTTCCTCAGCATGCAAGGAGAGTATGCATGAACGAATCGGTCTGCAGCACATTTTTCCATTTTCCGATTTCGACACCAACCCAGGTCGAATCTCAATTTCTTGACCAACCTTGTTATATTTTTAAAAAACGAAACACGTTTTATGCGATAGATTATTTTCCGTCTTTCATTTCAAACAAATCATAAAGTAGTATGCGTCAGTAATAAATGTAAAGTCATCTAGGATGACCGCACACACAAATAGAAGACAGGGTCACGCACAAACCCTTTGTGTAGAGAATTGGACTATAGAAAAGAATAAACCAGTACTCTACGATAGATTTGTCGAAGACCAGTATTATTCCTCTTTGGAATCTAACGCTAGTTTGATGATGAGAACTTAGCTCTGTTCTTAAGAAAGTATTGTTGCCATGTTATGTTGACATATCCAATTATGGCAGTCACCGGTGTACACACATGAAAGTTAAATTCGAATGCCCTTGAGGCGGTGTTTTGTTCGAATACATCAGAAATGATCGTGATATTTTTCATGGCCATCACTAGCAATATATATTTTAAACCACCACTAGTGAATGACAATAGGGAAATATAAAGATAAAATATAATAAGAAAAACCCCAGTAAGATGTTAGGAATTTGAAAAAGGTCTATCAAGCCTAGATGAAAAACAATATCTCAAAACCATGCAGAGACAAGAATATTTAAATTCCTACATAACACTCAAAACAGAGCAAGTAGCCTAAAAGACAAGGAAAAATCGTCAATATAACATCCTATCAGATTTCAGAAAAAGACCACAATTTGCAAATCTTCTGCAGGACTCAAATTAAACAAATCATATATGTTGACTGCACACTCAAATGGCTCTTGTAAATCCATTGAAAATATTAAGTAATAAACCAGACGAGCCAGTGATATTCTCTAGTACATCATGAGGAAATTTTATGTCGCTACAATTTCTGTGCTAAAACGGTAGTTTCGTCATGTTAATTTGGCACGTCAAAAGATGGCAGTACACAAATAAAACATTAAATATCCTCCGAAGTAAACGGTTTTATACCCATAAAAAATGAAAAAGATGACGATGAAATTGAGATCTATCTTTGTCTCAAATTGCAATATTTTAAAACTGATGCATCATTGCCGCATTACCATATGGAAATGTAATAAAACTAAACATTATGTAGGGAAATCCTGTTAAAATAGAAAATGATTTAGAAAGCAGAGAATCTAGCAAATATCCCTACACAACATCAGTCATCAGTGAATGCTGTAACAAAAAGAAACGAGTAAAATATATAACAGTTGGATACGATTAAAATGACTGCTATAATTCTGGAATGAAATATTAATGAGCATTTTGAACCCATCCTACAAAAAAACCGGACTTTTTATACCGAACTTTGTTTTAGTACTTTTGCATAATTATTTGCCCCGCATGCCTCTCATTCTAGTATGACACTAGCGGAGAAAAAAGCGCTCTACTAGACAGTTGGCTTATAGACACGTAAAGCATAATTAAGCTATCGCAATCTACGGATTCACAAGCTGTTGCAACAAGAATTTGTTATCCTACACACAAATTAACCTACAGACTTCAACATTTCATTTCAGTTTATAGTAAATTATAAGAGTTATACCACAGAAACAACACTAACGGAATACTTATAAGCATACAAAATTATCAACCCTTAAGATCAAGATCACAAAGGGGGCTTCATAATAAAGCAGCCAAAGGTGTAAAATATTGATTGCACTTTCAAATGCGAGTAATGATCAGCTTATATAATAAATATATACAGGAATATAGAAAAACACACGTACATAAACGACGATCGTTTGCGTGTATGCAAACTCTTAACTTAATCATGGTATCTATTATAAAATGCAAAACAATATTTACTTCCTATCGTGTTCTCGACGATTTTGATCAGTTGATAGATAGACAGACAGGCAGCAGAGATACTTATTAGCTTCATTGCCGCATTATTGAACATATTCATAGTTAGGCGGGAGCTGTTATGGAACACCAGATCGTCAATTTCTAGTGTATAGTTGGCAATGCAGATTTATTCTTCTCCTTTGGTAAAGTCTTATACTTAAAGCTGACAAACGCTAAGAGATGATGTCATCTACAGGCAGTTTGATGCTAGGGCCAATTTCAGGCACTAGTAACAGCTAGCAATTATTATTTTTTCAGACAACTCAACACATTCCAATTTTCTGTCGTTTACTAATTTATTACGAATAATGCTTAACGATGGCATACTACCGACAATTACCGATTATTTAATACCTGATATGATGACTAAACGGACTGTATTCGCACAAGTAAACGTCTTCCGAAATCTTTTGCAATCTTCTCCGATGCTCGATAATGATTTCATCGCTTGCAACTCGTCTAAGTATTGTAACGAAACAGTCTTTGCGAAAAATGTCAATTAGAGCGCGTAAAAGCGTGTATCATATCGAACAGTATAATTAAACATTGAATAAAAAGTAATTTACGTAAACAAAGTCAACAGTCTGTAATGGTGAAGCAAGTTACCTTCAACACACCACGAAGAATGCTTCCACCGGCAACACCGCCCTTCAAATTATCCACTTCACATCCTGGTTTGTTCACGTCAAATGAACGAATAACTGCATACATTATTAATGTTAAAAATAATGAATAACTTTTACATATTGTCATGATAACGTGTAAAATGTAACAATAGCTAAAGCAAATGAGAAACCTATTTCATTTCGAGTCGTTCGTCAGTAACTAAAACACTAGTTCTTTACATACTGCGGATGAGAACCTATAACAGTTTCGCCTGAAAGGATAACTTATATCATCGACTACAATAAGAGTGACTCCTAAACACTAAAAACCAAACTTATTAAGCCTCATTTCTATTGTTTCGTGTTTAAAACTAATACAAAAAAGACCCTCTCCAATGCTATCTTTGCCTAACACTTCGGCGATCCTTGAACTGTCATAGCGGCATCATCATACACTTCGCACATGCGAAAGTAATCAAATTATCCTCTGGTTTTTTCAACAATTCAGCTTATTTATAACTTTGAAATTTGAATAAAGGCTACCGGTTTATAACTCCTGACATCATATGACGTCCCATTTTTGCCGCCACTGGTACTAGAAATCGATATTCCGGTAATGTTCTCTAATAGAAATACACGAACTATTATTTGTACAGCCAAAAAATATGCTTAATGAGTCGTTTGGTTATTCATCAGCGCAACATCAACTAATTTGTACCGGTATTTTGCTAATTTTATTACAGTTAATCTTGCTTAAGCACATCACGAGGTTAACATTGGGAATATTCTATAATCGTGTACGAATGGAAATTATAATAATATCCGTCAATTAACAACTACATCACAATATAATAGGTAACTTAAATTCATCAGGTATACAAATATTTATCCAAGAGACACGATGGTACACGAAAACACGTACCAGGTTGCGAATTTACATCCGATTAATGTTTATTAGTTCTATCAAACGCATGCACCTAGTTAACCAAAAGAGAACCGTGCCGCGTCGCCAACTGACCAATATCGTACTTATTTACGTCCAGCCACTAAAGATCCAGTCTCCATTTTGTCTACCCGACAAGCATAAACGAGGTCTATGTCCACGCCACATTTAGTTCCAGAAAAACCTGCGATAACGAGGCAACGTAAACCAGATTGCTCCGACGGACAGTTTGCAGCGTGATCAAGTGGACGATATCACAAATAACAGTCATTTACATTTTTTTTGTCCTACTCTACAGTCTCAACCATCCATCAAAGTCATCATCTCATATAAAAATTCATTAGCATTTAATAAAAAGAATACTAAACATTCGCATGATTAGTAAAATATTCATGGATATGTCACTCATATCTGGTGTAGATGAATAATTCTTGCTACTATTTCCTTATCGAAGATGATTCAACGCAAAATCAGACAAGCACTGTTATCCAGTTTTGAAGCATATAGCATGCTTACTCAATTAACTACGTAACCACACAGTAACCTAAACTCTGGCTTCAGTTAAGATAGGATATCTGCAAAAAAATAATAAAACACGGTTCATTCTACCGTTGCCGATACGACTAGCAAGGGACTGACAAACATCTAAATGGAAATCGACATCAATACGGAAGTCGAAGTAAATTATGTGAAAGAAGTATCTTACTAAAATAGACCAAATGAGACATGGTTTGTGCAAAGAACACAGAATAATTGGATAATTTCTTAACATTATCAGTTAAAAGCAACACAGGGATTTGGATTCTACTCGACTTTTGTTACATCATAAACAATAGTGAACATAACGGTATGGCAAGTTTACAGAAGAAAATCCTACCTACTAAAAAACAACGAAACATGGAAAAGGCATTCCAACATAAACAGGAGATAATTACAATTAATCGATGCAGATCTTCGATATAGTTCAAATGCATAAAATTTCGCACCTAAATAAGCTTATCAAATTTTTTTTCAAAAAGATATTGCGCGGTGAGTACAACCAACAAATTTTGTGCTAAAATTGAAATAAACGAAAAACACACGCATGCACAAACACAGCAACAGAACGTACACTTTCACAAGAGAGAAAATTCATCTCTGAAGTAGAAAAGGAATTTTAGAAATTTATCACAAATAATAGAAACACGCCACAGGCGCTTACCAATTAGACGAGGCGGTGATGTAAAGTTCCTCTCGGGAATAGGAATTTTATTTACAATGAAATCACAAATAACATCAATGTTATATTTTAGTTGTGCAGAGATTGGGACGACTGGAGCCGACTTCGCGACAGTACCTTTGATGAAGTTTAAAATCTGAGTCAAATAAAGAATAGGAATGCCAATTATGTTTAATCAAACAAAGACGGAGTATATAACATTTAGATACTGTTTGTGGCAAAGAAGTAACATATATTCAATTATGTATTAGGAGTTGCGCACCAATTATCAAATTAGTTCAAGTATGACCAGAAGGATTAATCAAAGGCAGCATGAATGGAAAGTATAATCTCGTACACATTAGTTTCCTGCTTACTGGCGATTCATCAGTAGGAGCTGGTATTATACCCTTTTCTTACACTCCACCAAATATATAGTGCGTAAAAGGCGTAATACCGGCTCCTACTGATGAGTCACCTGTAAGCACGAAACGAATGTATACGAGATTATACTTTCCGTTCATGCTGCCTTTGATTTATCCTTCTGGTCATACTTGAACTAATTTGATAATTGGTGCGCAACTCCTAATACATAATTAAAGACAGAGTATTTTAAAATGAAAATAATCACTTATCGCGTAAATAATTATTAAAATAAATATTTATAATTAAAAATAATTATTGTGCTGATTTGAAAGAAACTTCTGATTATTGAACAAGTCTTACGCCATAGCGGAACTACAACCAGTTTGACGAAATGAACTTTTCGACCTTCCATGGCCATCATCGAAGCACGATGGAAAACTGAATAGAGCTGAGCATGCTTTGTATATAGAAGGTATGAGAGATTATATATGCGGCTATCACTCAATGTGGTACCGCATACATTATACTTGACTGATAAAATCGGATACACAATATTTAATCAGTCACGATCATAGACTTTTTCGAGCATTCCCCATTAATATGAGTTATACAATTAACCTAACATTGACTGCACGGGTGGTGATAAAAACATTTGTTCTAAAAACTTGATTTAATCTATAATCACCACCTGTAAAATGAGCGATTGTTTAATAGAAAATATAGCTTAGTATAGATAGTTGCTGATTATGATTTAGACTGAATAGAAATTGTACAGCCGATATTGTAGTAATGTACAAGATATGTAAAATATAAGGAGCCGAATTTCACATTTTTATTGCACCATATAAGGAATGAGGGTGGCTCAACGTAAAAAGATTTTTTGCCAGGCAATAAGCGTGACAGACGAAGGCGAAACGTGTCATGATGCGTAACTGAGAGTAGTTGAAATGATCATGTATTATATTAGCTATAATCCCAGGTAACAAATGTTTGTGAGTTATGGACATCCGAACTAGCCGAACAACATAACAAAACTGCCAGCCGCACGCACTGACGTATTCAAATCTCCCCACACATTAGAGTACGACGGCAAACTACCAACCGTGCAGCCGATACCGCCCAGCGCGAGGTGAGCCAACGTACCGACTTATATTCGCGGTTTGATCCTCGATAGTCAGTTTGCCGTCGTATTCTGAAGATGATCATAGAATGTCGAAACGCGTTTGTGCTTTGTGGCTAGAGGTAGTTTTGTTATGTTGTTTGACAATTGGTTAAATTCAGTGGGATTGGTGTTTGCTTCATCTTCGCAAGCTTGATTTAAAGAATTGTTACCACCATACGAGCAATGAATTATTGTTAAATTGTATTGCCTACATTTATAGTAGCGAAAGCTACAAAACAGTTAATGTTCGTGATTAGATAGAAATTGTGCAGCCGACATTTCCAGTCAAGTCTAAATGTATGCGAGACTGCTAGAGTAGAGTGGCATATCTAAATTTGATTTCTATATATATTCAGTGCTGTTTGATCCTCGATAGTCAGTTTGCCGTCGTACTCTGATGATGATCAGAAGGTCGAAATGCGTCAGTGCGTTGCGGTGGCTGGCGGTTTTGTTATGTTGTTCGACGACGACAACAATGGGATTGGTGTTTACTTCAGGCTCGCAAACTTGAATTAAAGAATTATACAGCTTGTTGGCGCAGTGAATGAATATAAGACTCTCAAGCAAATTCTTTGAAGTACTTAATGAGTTCCCAATAGGGTCGAAAGCGCTCTATTTGATGAATTGCCTTTGCTAACTGGTGTGATGTTCAGCTTATATTGACATCAAATACATAATTTAAATCTGGTCATAAAACATATATATGGTATAACTTGTTTAATTAAATATGGAGTAATTATAGGCATACTGCCTATATCCGAAGTCATTGAGATTATCAGTTGGCCTTTGAGTGGAATAGCCATGGGTTCAAAACACTCACAGCCATGGCTAATACTGAAGAAATCCATACTAATGAAAACTAGCAGTCTATAATTTCTGTCCCCCGCATATTGGTTGACAATGGCTTATAACGAAATGTACGGATACATGGATTTACAAAGCTGTTCATGCGTTAACAATTATGGGTTACATATTATTTGTCGCAGAGAACTAATACTGTCCAACTGTTCCACATTTCTTCACCCAATATACAGTGGGTATAGAGCGTAGTACCGGTTCCTACTGGTGAGTCGACATTAAGCACAATATGCATATATATATATGAGATTATACCTTTCGTTCATGCTGTCTTTTGTTTGTCTTTCTGGTCCTATATGGACTAATTTGATAAGAGGTACGCAATACACAACTATGGGATATCATCTCCAATGTAAACATTTTCCATAACTATCGTTCTCGAAGCACTTCATTTAAAACCGTACTGAACAGAAAAGATATGAAAGTTATTAATAACTCACACCAAAAGGCTTCGTCTTAAGGGTGATATAAAATCTTCCACAAAGACTGAACCTACTACATTAATTTAATATCAATGGCACTTCCCTTTTGATCACATGAGGTAAACGTAAACTGTCCATAAATAACACCACTAGTGTTAATCAAGATCGCTCTGTCATTAAAACAGCCATCGAGTGGCCGAAAGTTTAATCGGTATGCCATCATTAAATATATCTCTGTGAATGTGACTATACAGCCTAGAATTATAACAACTGTATTTTGTTTATATCAACTGTACAACTCTAAAACGCGACCAAGTGCATTAATTCATTCGATTGCAGATCGAAACCATTCATGGATTGATGAAGTTTTATTCTTTTGCTCACCGTGAATTATTCAAAGGATATTAGCATTGAAAATCTTTTATATATTTTTAATCGAGTGACAGTAAATCCTTTAGCGTGGATTATCGACAATGACTCTTGCATTCATTTTGGTCAGACTGCTACATCTAGATTGAGAAAATAGGTCATAAGGATGCTTTTGTCTCCATTTCTCCAAACCCGAAGAATTCGAAGGAAGTCATCAATTCCGGCTGCTCTATGGTCTATCAGGCAACAAAATGGCTACAATTAAATTAAAATGAGATGTTTCAATGTCAATCTAGTAACAACATCAAGTGTTCACTTCAACGCTTTACACGCCGTTTATGTAATATTTGACAGAGCGAAATGAGTATGTAAGTTCTTGCCGAGCTACGCTTTGGAAACTGGAGATGCCTTAAACTCATTGACGAAATTCCCACTGCCAATTCGTGGAATCTGAATATACAAATCGAAGTTTTATACGCTTCGACGCTGGTCAGACTCATAAGAAACACTATATTAATTTTCATTCTCATCAGCTACAAAATCGGTGGCAAACTCATTGCTAAGCTCGCGGGCCTAGGATGTGATCCAATCTAAATTTCGCAACAGAAGTAGTGTTCTGAAAAGCATCGATGTCAATAGAAATTATTAACGAGCTTTTAAGCTTGAACACCAAAGACAGGCCAAGGCTGGCTTAATAATTTCCTTGATAGCATTCCGTTTGGTAAATTGGTGAATTTTGTTACAGATGACTTGGCAGAAGTACAAGCCATCGCAATGCTAGACGCATTTTACGTCCGTTTAGTGCAGAGGAGCACACGCAGACCACGGACTACCACATAAAACAGATTTCCAGTCGAATTCTGATGGACAAAAGGCAGTGATTAGATTCATGGATAGAACTAGTTGGGTAATAGCGATACGATCGCGTGCCAGGGACCGACGAAAAACATCGTCCATTTACCAAAATGTTATGTATCTTAGTACGATACCGAGCTACTGCTCTATCTCCGCGCTTTACGTACCTACGCTTTGACAAAATGCCGCCTGTGGTGTTGGAGAAGAAGTCACCACGACTAAATTGAGACTAAGAGTATTATAAACTATAATGATGCCTTTTTCACAGTTATTTGCAGACAGAATTGAAAAGATAAAGACAAGATTAGAAATATATCTAAATTCGATCACAAAAGTTTTGTATACACATGACTTGGCAAGAATCGGCTTACAATGAACGCCAATTATCACTTGCAGCAACAATCGAATAGCTTTTAAAAGCTTGTTTCATTATCGCATTACCATGAAACTGGTAGGCTTTCCTATTCATAGTTGTGTGGAATGTGAAAGACCAACAAACCACAAAATCACATTGGTCAGTACGGTATACCAATTAAATAACCTATGCATATATATTCTTGAGGAATACTTCAACGAAAAATGTTACGATCTAATAATTTGTACATTTCATTATAGGCAAACGAGATAGAAAACTAAAATTGTTATTTAAGTTAAAAATAACTCTAAATGTGATCTGCTTCAATGACAGTTTAACAGAAATCGATAGCAATAAGGAAAACCAAATTCAACAAATTACCTGTTCATACTGGTCTTTTGCAGCTGATTCAGTGACTAAATCAATTTTATTTTGTAAAATAATAATTGTAGATAACCGCATAATTTCAATGGCTGCCAAATGTTCACTAGTTTGTGGCTGTGGACATGGCTCGTTGCTTGCTATCAAAAGTAAAGCGGCGTCCATAACCGCAGCACCGTTCAGCATAGTTGCCATAAGAATGTCGTGACCCGGACAATCGACAAACGACACATGCCTTTATGTAGACATGGAATTAATTAGCATGTGTAAGGAAACAGGAAAATAGCATTAAATAAAAAATGTAATTTTATTTACATCACATCATAAATGCTAAAGGACGCTGTTTAATGGTTACTTTTTTATATAAGAAATCACTAAATACAGGATTGTGCACCACATTCACTAGCTGAATAAAAAATGTACTACACGAATAGCTATGAAATAGCCTTTATCTTAAGCGAAACTCAAGAATCAGATTGGGCAACTAGTAGTTTACTGTGTTCATTGCAAGTGTGCTTTGATCTAGAATATGATGTTAGCTAAATCTTTATTCTTTGACTTCGAAACAGATTTGCGCATCAGGTCCTAACAGTCTTCCGACTGAAGGCTGGAAGCCAGAATCGAGTTCAGTTCTACTTCGTCGTAATGCGGAATGGGAGCAATCGCACCAGGTATGGAGGTCGGATTTCGGATTCTGAAAGCAATTTTGCATTGGCGCCGAAGAACTCAGAGTGCAAAGAAATTATGCCCAACAACAATGAACGATTTAGTGTCCTTTTACAGCCAATGTCTAATTAGGAGAAAGAATGCATACGCGCAAGCTAAAGACTCTGAACGAAAAAATGTCGGTTGCGATATTTCGCAGCAGGGCACCCACTGAAATATGTTTACATAAACTAACTATATTAAACGATAGCTGTAAGAATGATGGTTAACGAGGCTATCCAATTATTGTAAAGACACAGAACTAACACCACACTGTGCACATAGAATTTACAGCTCCTTTTGTTAGATCTAGTCTTTCACTTAAGCTTAAAAGACTTCATGCCCTTCAGCATGAGCTTCTTTGTCCTGAAGACACAGTGTCTTAAGATTGGAGAGCTTTATAGGCGTGGTAACCTTTTTTCCATCCAGAAGAACTTGCTTTGCTTAAGTAACTCCACGAAGTATAATTGATGTCTAGCACATCAGTTAATATCTGATGTTTCGCTGCCACATAATAAGAAAAAGAAAAAATATATACTAATAATAACAACGCCATTTAAAAAACACTAAGAAGGACATATATACAAGATGTAGAGACTTACTTAGCTAGATAACACACAGATACAAGGCTATTCGAGCCTCTATAAAGGAAAATCAACGCGAAGCCAGCCTTATTTTAAAAAGACAGACAACACAACAGTCTTGAAAGAGTTTCCTTGATGCGCAACTGGAATAATTGTAATTACCTGATCTGCGTTTTGACTAACGCAGCTTTCATTGTTCCAGTAATTTTCTTTTTCCATGATATTTCGATCTTCATTACCGAAGATCTTCATCAGATGCATTTCACGAAACAAATGAATCAAGCGCCCAAACATTTAGGAATAACATCATGTTTTAAACAAATACTTAAAAAGGAAATATTTGACACTTGCCTCACGATTTGCTGTTTCATTAGCGTATATTTATTATACCATTTAACGGCATTTCTGTTATAGTTCCATGTTAAATGTTTCTTGAAGGAGTTGCCTTGATGCGCAACTGGAATAATTGTAATTACCTGATCTGCGTTTTGACTAACGCAGCTTTCATTGTTCCAGTAAATTTCTTTTTTCATAATATTTCGATCTACATTACCTTCATTTGTTTCGTGAAATGCATCTGATGAAGATCTTCGGTAATGAAGATCGAAATATCATAGAAAAAGAAAATTACTGGAACAATGAAAGCTGCGTTAGTCAAAACGCAGATCAGGTAATTACAATTATTCCAGTTGCGCATCAAGGAAACTCTTTCAAGAAACATTTAACATGGAACTATAACAGAAATGCCGTTAAATGGTATAATAAATATACGCTAATGAAACAACAAATCGTGAGGCAAGTGTCAAATATTTCCTTTTTAAGTATTTGTTTAAAACATTTGCGCTTGCTTCATTTGTTTCGTGAAATGCATCTGATGAAGATCTTCGGTAATGAAGATCGAAATATCATGGAAAAAGAAAATTACTGGAACAATGAAAGCTGCGTTAGTCAAAACGCAGATCAGGTAAACACAACAGTCTTGTGGTTCTCACGGTATGACTTCATTAACATAACAAAATCTTGCAGTAATATATGACAAACTATGATAAGAGTTGAGGTTAACTATTAGAAATCTAAAAAAGTTGGCGCCTTATATTGCGACGGGCATTATTATGAGTCGCTGGAGTTGAAAATCTCCCGGGAGATAAACTAGTCGATCTTGACTATGCGGACGATATCGTACTATTATTCGACAATCAGCATGCTGCCCAGACCACCTTAAATAGATTATCAAACGTTGTTCCGTCTTTCGGTATGAAATTCGCACCCTCTAAATGTAAGATACTGTTACAGGATCACCCACCACTCACTCCAACGTTGCGACTGCAGAATGAAGATCTAGACATAGTCGACAGGTTTACATATCTTGGGAGCTCTATCAATAACGTAGGCAATATGTCCGACGAGGTGAGAATACGGATCGCGAAATCTAGAGTAGCTTTCTCGAACCTTCGTCATTTATGGAGAAATGCGAATATTTCACTTTGCCTTAAAGGTCGTGTTTACAATGCATCTGTACGCGCAGTCTTACTATACGCTAGTCAAACTTGGCCTCTTAGAGTTGATGATTTGAGACGCTTACAGGCATTCGATCATCGTTGTTTGAGAAGTATAGCACATGTTGGTTACCACCAACGAATAACTAACGTTGACATCCGTAGACGTATTTTTGGATCTGACAATAAGTGCTCGTCGTTATAAAAAAAGGCTCCATCAACTTCGTTGGCTTGGTCACGTTTTGCGTATGCCCTCATTTCGATTGCCCAGTAGAGCTCTGTTCTCTCATCCAGTACCAAATAGGCGTAATAAACAAGGTGGGCAGATATTGACATGGCAGAAACAATTGAAGTCACTTACATCCAAATAGGGTAGTATAGGACCCACTCGTCTGCCAGGATGGGGTCCTCGTGCGCATCACAGTTCTTGGTTAGAAACCCTTAGCGATATGGCAGCGAATCGAGCTCAGTGGCGATCTTGTTGCAGATGTATAGTAGAATCATCTTCGTAACTTTCTTTTCTTAGTAGAGCAAAGTTAGCTGCGAGGTTCGGTTTGTTTATGACGTGATACGGTGAAATCCGCAAGGAAGCTGTGTTGCTGATGTCGCCTTGCCCGAATGCTAACTAGGCCATAATGGTGTTGCGGAGAGGTTTAGTTTGCCTCATTTCTGTGAGTTATCCTGATAAATTTACTCATAGTAGCAAGGTATTCCTTCTCTCTCTACCCCTCTCCCTCTCTCGTAAATCTCAATAATAATTTGTCTAAATTCACTTATATACTTTTTTTCACTCCTTATGGTTATATGGCAGTGAAACATTAGTCACTTTTGACTTTTGTGTGGCTGGACATGATGATAAATCTAACAAAGATAATCACTGAATGATTCGATGCCACATCATACAGGGTTTTTAACCCAGAACAATGAAGCGCACATTGATCCCAATCTAGTAGAATAAATTATCATTTATCACCAAATGTGATAGAGATACTTCGTGAAAACCGTATATTAAGGAGAAAAATGTATTCTTTACAAATAAGATTTCATACGTAGTCAACAATGGCACCCTGAAGATTTTATGATTCCGAGTAATTTTAACATCTAGCTAAGTCAATAGAACCCGGATATATATTTAAATGGGCTGATAATAGATATTACAATAATACACCGCTCTAATATTAAATATAATCATAAATCTTGTTTCTGTAAACTATTTTTAAATAAAAAAATGGAATAATGCCATACGGCGTTTTAACATTAACTTAGCAAATAGGGAGATGATATGGCATCAGTATTATAACTAGACAACTAACTTAAATCCAGGACGCGATAGCATAACAGATTGATTTCGGACTCCTAGTAGAAAAATCAAGGCAATCTAAGTGGCTTATCATATTCCATTCGGTAATCCAAAAATTGCCAACAACCATGACAGTCAGGCAAGGTTGCATGGAAACTTAGGAACGTCGTAGACTATCTCCAGAAATCCCACTTTAGTGCAATAAATCTAAATATTAAAATAGGTACTATCCCACCACTCTTGAGTACAACATATCCGCTTATGTGTCATGTACAATACGAAATAGGCTATGCTATTGTCACTATTGAAAATACTACCTGAGATAACTTAGCACTTCTACAATGCTCTAATCTATACATTTGCAAAGGTAAAGACAGATCGGAGATCTAAATTAATCAAAAGAAAAAAACTTATATGGTTTTCACTAACTGAACCTGATGCCAATGAATCTAAACATATTATTCAAGAAATTTATTTTTGCATACTATTAACTTAAACAAGCGGTAATTCAATCGAAAAAATAAATGGTGCATTTGTGTTTATGTGATGGTAAACGAGCTCACAGAATGTCATCAAAATTGTGTAGAAAAACCATTCTTGTAAGTCAAGAATGCCCAGAAAATTAATTTTTTAGACTCATTTGTATGTGCAAGAAATTAACTTTTTACTATAATGAACCAAAATATCGTAAGTTAATTCTGAGTGATCATGTTAAACAAGCAAAAAACACTCTATACTTGAGTTTATCGGCGTTCATTATGTGAATGTGATAAATCATGCATTTCTGTGGTGTTAATCCAAAATTAATATTATTGTTAGCAGCATCTACGTTTAGTTATGACTACTAGAAAAATATTAAATGTAAACTGTAATGTATAAACAGCACAAATGCAAATATTATATACATACCTCAGCAGCCTCAAGGTTCCACCACAGCCTTCTCTCGGACACGGAACTTTGTCTGGCTTAGCGCTTCCATAAGAGCGATAGCAACCAGGCTGTGCACAATCATCATTGTCACATTTATATATTTTGGCGTTGGCATAACCCAATTTAATAGTAATGTTTCTAATCAATTCATTCTTATGCCGAATTGTATGAACAGTTGATATTGCTCGTACTACTGTTGTTTTTCCATGAGCCACGTGACCAATAGTTCCAATATTTATAGTAGCCTGTCGGCTAATGACTTCTGGTGTCAATGGAGTAAGAGTCAATATATCCTTCATTGTTAGAACGTAAATCTTACCAATTTTTCTACATCTTGAGTAGATAAACCATCAACCTCGGGCATTCTATCCAACGAAACGTATACAATAAACAAGATAATATATACTAATGCAATTTTTCATAAAGTTGACTTTAATTATCTTATTATCTATAAAATGAAATTAGATTTTACAAAAAAATTATAATTTGATAAATTACATTTTACCTAAGTCTTTTTCAGTGCAAACCTTTATTTTAAATAGTTACTGTTTCCTGTTATATGCAAGAAGAATTGAACTAAGAAGTCAGGTAGATTTTAAATAATAATTAGAATATATTTTCTTTAATAGAAAATCTTGTAATATTTCGTCTACAATGCCTAAGTGCGTTACTCAAAAGACAGGATAAGAATTCGGAGTGATCAGATGCTGATGGTGGCCCTTAATAAAACGTTGGAGACATTCACCAGCAAATGCCGTCAGTGTATTTTTTTGGATATTAAATTGTAACACGCGGCTCC
>JAQBSW010008668.1:0-32865 GCA_029291075.1 Eudiplozoon nipponicum
GTTCCAAAACCCTATATTCTAACTCACATCTCTCAGATAAGTCATCTATAGAGAGAGTGTTGGGAAGCTGTCTGGCAAAGAGTTTTAATGTTTGTGGAAGATTGTTAATAAAAACAACCTTAGCCTCATGGTCAGAAATGTTGGTTTTATACCAACGTTTCCGTAATTCCCTCAATATTTCGATGGGGCCAAGGTTTGGCATGTCTAACTGCGCATATTTGTTTATTATCTGCTCAGTCTCTGTGGGCCCAAGCAAGGATTCTACTTCGTTTTGTAGGCCCAAAATGGGATTAGGTAGCTTCCTAATGGCCTCAAGCTTAGGATAAATCCGTCGCTGCAATTCAGAAGGTAGTTTAGCAAAAACCTTCGACAGTTTTTGATGACTGTCATAATCAGGAAACGGGGAGAAAGCGGAGTCTACGCGCATAAAGAATAGTTCACTATCTCCATCCCAAACAGGAACATCAATATCTAAAATTGGACCTGACATTCTAACAATCTTACGGGATCTTAAAAGCATAAATTTATAAGCAATATGAAAATATATAAATATACTTTAACGAAACGCTTACCCACAAACAGCTTCCACAGTTGAATGAGCGCAGAACAAAAGCACGTCACAGTAACTGCTTCCAAAATTGAAATACCGCAATTGAGCCTGTCGAGTACGTACGGTGCCGTTTTGTACGTAGGAAAGATGAACAGAGGCCCCGTTGGCCTTTGATGCCAATGTATTATTATTATATCCCAAAAAAATTCAACACAAATCCACGAATATATACCCAACAAAATTCCCAGAAGACCACGATTAGGGTAAAGAAAACGCAAATGTTAATCTATTTTTATCCCAAATAAATGAAAAAGGAAGTCAATTTTATTTATACCAAAAAAATCAGAACAATAATCAATATCCTGGCGCGGTCGCCAATTTTGTAAACGCCCCGGCTTCAAGTAAATGCCGTACGACGTTACAAACTCGGTTAAGGTGCTCTGAATATAGATATTGTTATGATAGGGGGGCCCTTAACAGGGCCTGGTCGTGCGTTCTCCTGAATTATTCAGAGTGTGAAGATGTCCTAGAGCCTTGGGTGGACTCTGGCTGTTGTTGCTCCCGTTGTCGAGTTGTAATCACGATGTGGATAACGTCGTTCAAGTTCTGCAATTAATTGGCTCGTCTCGCTGGTTGTACCGCAACAAGATGAGTCACGGATGTAGCCAATTGTTGGTGAAACAAATCAAATCAACAACATAAAAATTAATCTTTTTTTTATTTTTGGAACATGAAGTTACAGTTAGTTTCCTAAATAAATTTAGAAATTTTGTAATTAAAATTTTTTTTAAATTTTATTTGTTTCATTTTTAAAAGTTTACGGTTTTCATGTAAGGGCTGAAGAACAATTCGCCGATATATTGCGTAAATGAAATTCAAATTTTATTTACGCGGCACCAATTAAAACAAGCAAAATTTGCCGTAATCCAATGGCGTACGTGTAACACGCGGCTCCGTGTTACAACCCAACGATGTTTGATACAGTGCTATTTAAGGTCAAATAATCTAAATCTGTTCTTATACAATATTTCTCTTAACTGTGATTTTAGGAACAATCTCTGTTAGTCTCAAGCAGTTTTAATCGATATTTTTTGAACTGCAATTTTATTTGTAATTAATAGTGTTTTTATTAAATAAACAGAACCGCGCGCGATCCGCAAGTATCATGCGGCGGACTATTGTGTCACAGTGAATTTATTTCGCTCAGTTGGATTATTAACAATTTTACTGTTATCAGTTAACTGTGCCATTCCGAATTTCAGAGAATAATAGATTATAATAATGACATGAATTAAATAATAGCAAGCGATGAATTAAATATTCGTGAGTTTTTTGTCATTGAAGTCTTTATACGGATTATACAGAACATTTTCATTTATAAACATAAATCATTTTACTGTGTTCATATTATCATGTATTTTCAATCATTTGACTATATTCATTCCAATCCAGACATTTGTGTAAGAATAATTTCTTGTGTGCAAAACATTTCACTTTAAAAACATAAATCATTTTAATTTTGCCGTCTAGGAGACGGACAATTTAGTTTAACTGTGAATGGTGTTTAAGGCCTATTTTGCATAAAATCTGTTTTTGCAGCTGACCAACATATATTCAATTTGGACTAACTGTGAATTATATTTCTATTTGCAACATTATATCTAATATATGTATAAAACCAAGTTTCGGCTTTCTCATATCAACCATCCAAAAAGGATCAGAGTCTGATTAGGCGCACGGGTGGTAATAATAGCCACCATTGATATGTAGGACGGGTATAAAATTCACGAACAAGAAAGCGACCTCCCGCAAAAAACCCCTACATACGAGCTTTTGATTTCAATAGTATATAAGGACGGTGCATTTGCCATGCTAGTCTGTAATTACATTTGATTTCTGCTGCACAATACGTGTACCTGCTATCTCCGGTCACACTACCTGTACACGTATGCTGACTTCTGGACTTGATTCACAAGCAGAGTCACCTAGTCACGCCAATCTTGTCGCTGCACAACTAGTGAGACGGAGTAACATCTATTTATTGAACCTCTACGTGTGCCAGTCACCACGGTGTTGTCGCAGATCTTCAACGAGACCATACTCAGCTTTCACACAGTCTCTTGCCGCTTATTTCAACGCCACAGCAGAAGGAACACCAGCTAGTCCATCAGAGCCGGTCTCAAGTGTCTAGGAGTTCTTCTAGACACTGCTGCACTAACTATCTTTCTGGGCATTTGCCGGAGAACGAAATTCCTTCTCTAATAAGGGCCACTCACAGTACTAACTCTCAGCCGTCTTGGCACCTCACTACCTTGTAAACGTCATACGTAATTTATTTGAAGCCGGGGCGTTTTAAAAATTCGTTACCGCGCCAGTATACTGAAAACAGTGCTGTTTTTTAGACTTGTTTTTATAACACAAAACTTTTGGTATAAATACAATCGACAGTTTCTTTTTCATTTTTATTATCATGGGAGTACCGTAAAATGACGTTAGCACATACCAATTTTTTTTACTCTGGGTGTGAATCTTTCTTAATTCGAGGTCTTGTAGGCATTTTCCGTTGGGAATCAAAAATGTTTTTGAGGGAAGGCTTTTTATCATTCAAATTTCTCTTCTACGTACAAACTGCGTAACTATAAAAAAACTGTACACCTATGTGATCACGTCATTTTTTGTGCCAAAATGGAATAATGTCGACGCTAATTTTTTCGGATTATGTGAAAGCACAAAATTTTTGCGATTTTTCGAAACTGGTAAACTTTGACTTGTGATTTTCTGAAATGACATAATTTAATCTATTTCCTGTGTGCGTCGATACACTGTTACACTAACTAACTCTGTCGGCATTTGCCGGAGAACTTAATAAGGGCCACCAACAGTGACTGTCTCTGAGCCTTCGAGGCACTTAACTATTTTGTAACGTCGCATGACATTTACTTGAAGCCGTGCGTTTACAAATTGGCGACCGCGCCAGGATCCTGAGAACAATACTGTTTTCAAGATTTCTTGATATATCACAAAACTTTTGGCATAAATACAAGAAACTGTATTTCTTTTTATTTATTATCATGGCAATACAGCAAATCAACTTTAGCACATTATAATACCTCATTTTTTCACCATGGCTGTGAATCTTTCTCTAATCAAGGTCTTCCAGGTTTTTTTGTTAGGAATAAAATTGTTTTGAGGGAAAGTTAGGAGTTCAAAAATTTTCTCGACTACATACAAAATGTGCCAAACTGTAAAAACTTTGAAATCCAATTTTTGATTTTGTGAAAACACATTTAGTCTGAAGCTCATCTCGTCAGTTTCAGCTGTGTAAGCAGATTTTGGTAAACGCTTTGTTATATTCACGTTGTTTTATACATTGTATTTTGCTTATAAATTTATGCTTAGAAGATCTCGTAAGATTGTTAGAATGTCAGGTCCAATTTGAGATATTGATGTTCCTGTATGAGACGGAGATTGCGCGTTATTCTTTATGCGCGTAGACTCTGCTTTCTCCCCGTTTCCAGATTAGGCCAATCATCAAAAACTGTCAAAGCCTTTCGCTAAACTACCTTCAAAATTGCAGTGACGGATTTATCGAAGCGTGAGGCCATTAGGAAACTACCCAATTCCATTTTTAGCCACCAAAATGAAGTAGAACATTTGCTGGGTCCCATTGAACCTGAGCAAATAATAAATAAATATACGCATTTAGACATGCCAAACCATGGCTCCATTAAGGTTTTAAGGGAATTGCAGAAACGTTGGTATTGAACCAATATTTCTGATCATGAGGCTAGGATTGTTTTTATTAACAATCTTCTGCAATCACTAAAATTGTTCGCCAGAAAGTTCCCCAATACTCGCTTAATAGATAACTTATTTGAGAGATGCGAGTTAGAAATTAGGTTTTCGGAACCGAAGTTAAATTTGTCATCATTTTGTCCTTCCCTGTAGGATGATAGGATCTCCTCTTTAGAGAGGACAATAGCGAACATGGCTAAAGTTATAAAAGGATTGGCCATAGGAAAACCAATGCTAAATCAGGTGACCGCTCGACCAAAATTTACACCCAAAACACGAAATAACAATAGGAGCTGATCTTGATCCCCGCAATCTTTTAACAGATATGTGCTCCAAAGAACTGATGCTATAATCACCAGAATTGTTTTAATTCATGTCAAGTCTGTCTCTGCCGTTCAGAAGAATTTCCGAATGAATGTCAATTTCCACAGTTGACGGGCCAGGCCTAAGAAAACAAGTGCAGTGGAGCATCATGATCGGAAAACGTATGGCGTAGAAAGTAGAATACTGTACTATCTGCGCATCAACCGCACCAACGGCGCCACTAGCAAGCAATCTTTTACAATCTAACATTCGCATTTTCTTTTTTCGTACACGCCGAAAATGCCACATCGACACCGAAACTGACAGTATCATTCACAATGACCAGCCTAGTGGTTTTTATGACCCGGCCAAACATCTTAACGAACTTCTTCATCTTCTCGATTTCAGAACTGACGTAGAATTCATCGTAGACTCAGTTCTCAAGTGTGATTCAATGACCGAAGTGTCTCTAGGCGATTTAATTGCAACATCTACAGGGGAGACAATGCCTACATATGACTGCCGGCATCGCACACTCAACGTAAGTTTACGGCGTGAACTGACTCGCAACTTCATCGTGGCCAAGGTCTCACACAACATAATAGGCTTTGATATCCTTTTAAAATTTCGGTTTATTTTTTATCTTGCCAATCATTTGCCTCCGTGCGTTTCGAGTTACTGGTCATTCAGCCAATCCCAGTGCATCATCAAGCAGAGATATCAGCAGCTCTTCGAGAACACAAGTCGCTTTTCGATCTCAGTAAGTCAGAGCTGCGAGTCTCCAACACGATGCATCAAATCGTCACAGAAGGACAACCTATTGCACTCAAGAAGCGGCCATTGGACCCTGCTAATCTGAAAGCTGCTCAAGAGGAATTTTCAAGACTTTTGGAAAAGGAAATCATCAGACCATCGAAGAGTTCATGGGCGTCACCACTGCACTTTGTCGCCAAATCAAACGGATCGTACAGAGCCTGTGGAGATTACCTAAAGTTAAATTCAGTGACCAAATCTGCTGCATATCCTATTCCCAGTATTGACACCTTACTGGAAAAACTCGGCAGCAGCAATTACGTTTTAGTGATTGACCTCACACAAGCCTACCACCACATCCCGGTTGCGCCAGATGGTATCGGAAAGACTGCGGTTATCAATCCATTTGGCCTTTTCGAATACCCCTACATGTCTTTTAGTTTCAAGTGTGCTACTAAAACATTTCAAAGATTCATGGGAAACATACTCCGCGAAGACACCGCTTACTGTATGCCATATCTCGATGACATAATTGTTTTCAGTTTAGGTCTAGAATCTCATGTCATGCATTTACGATATTTCCTCTACCACATATCCAACTACGGACTCAATATCAACTGTGACAAAATGTAGATTGCAACTACATACGTGGATTTCCTATGGCATCGTATTACGCCACAAGGTATTCAAGACAAAATTATCCGTTGTGTCGGCCGCTGCAGAACCGCGAAGGTCTTAGCAAGAACACAATCATTTAAATACTATTTCTTGCGCAGAACTAATATGTATGCAAGTATGTATTAGATGTTGCAAACCTAGTAAAAAACTCAATCATTTGTTGGTCGCCTGAATAGAAGGAATTACTCCGTCTCGCCTTCAACTCGTTAGCAAATGCTAAAATGCTAATGCGTCCACATTTCCAACGATCATTTATACTCACAACGGATGTTTCTGATTTTGCTATTAGTTCCAATTTAAAAAAAGAGAACGACGGAGATCCGAAGCCTATCAGTTATAATCGCGTACTCTCTAACCAGTAGAAACAAGATAAGATAGTTTTGGTCGGAACTCTTCGCCATCCACGACGCAGTAAGCCACTTTTTCAGCAACTTTGACAGCAGATTTGTTGTTTTTACAGATCCTACACCATTAGTTAGCGTACTTTGAAACGCGACTTCAACTGTCACCATGTACCCTGCCAGAGCAGAAAGACAGCTTTCAAGTCTGAGTAAATGGCCATCCAACATGTTTCATGTCAAAGGCGATGAAATTTTCATTGCAGACGCACTTTTGAGGCCACACATCTCGCTATAACCACCTTCGCCTTCACCATTCACAGTCAACTCCGTAAATCTCAGGAAACCTGCACTAACGCCATTCCTTTCTGCAAACAGATTAGCGCATTGATACTCACATTCAAAAATCAGTAGCTCGTCATTCCACCAAGTTCGTATGCCGACTCCGGGAAGGTTTGCTAATTCTTTACTTCACGCGTATACATCCAAACAAGCCAGTTCTGCCTATCAGTTTTCGATTCAATTCACCCAATTTCTCACCCAGGAAGCTAGGCGAATATCAAACTTCTTACAGATCGTTTCTGGGATCACAGACTCAAACAGAACGCTTAACGATTTGTCTTCGAGTGTGTTATTTAAAAAGAAAAACAAGATCACACAGTGCACTCGTTCTATTTTGAAACATTTCTTAACTACTCTTCGCTTAGCCATCGTTCGCATCAACATAGTTCATCTGACAACGGTTCAAGTTTTCAGCTACCTTTTAAATATGATTGATAGATTTACACGATGGCCTGTGTCTTGGCACAATTTCTGCAAGAACAGCACATTATGGTGTTACCAACGAGGTCATCTCTGATAGAGGCACTTGCTTTTCATCGGATCGTTTCAAAAATATCTTGCAGTTCATGGGATGCACCTTATGCCAGACGAAAGCCTACCATCCCCAATCTAACGGTATGGTAGAAAGAATGCACAAGTAACTCAAAGCAGTTTTTGCATCCTCTTCCATTAATCGAAACTAGGACGATATATTATCTTCAGTCCTACGTAAATCTATTAAATCATTTGAGTGACAATTCGTTGGATTTTGCTCAGAAAACCGAAATACCTCATTACCATGCAAGGTTCGACACTTACATCGTTAATCATGGACAGGTTGAAAACGTTTATCGAACCGTCTGATCCTGGAAATGTAAAAACGTCTACACGCGTCTCAGGCTCTATCAGCCTACTATCTCAACCTAGCATTAGATTGTTTTGCATAACGCATAAATGATAATTTTTAACATTAATTTTTCGTTATTCTATGTTTCAAATGTTTAACTTTATGCACACCACTCGCGCTCTATGTCACGCGACGTGACCTCTATGGATCCACATGATTCATTTACTTTTCTCACACTCTCATGTCTCACGTTGCATTACCAGCCGTTCTAAACTAACAATTGTATGGCACTTTTGAACAGTTCTTTGGTATTGTGCCATCTGTGGGGTAATGTTCGTGTACACTTTTGCCGTTACCATTTGATTTTCATGTATATATTTCTTTACACTGTACTGTTGCGACGTATTGCTCACACCTGAGCTCACACTGCCTATTTTGGTATGATCAGCTACTTGTGTGTAGCAACACTAAGTAGTCATCGGCTTTATATCACGGTACAGGCCACATTCAGTGCATATATCAACATCATCAGCTGCGCAGTGACCACTCTACAAATATTATGACCACAACCTCGAGCACACACTAGCTCCTTTGGTCGTATTCAAACACATTGCCAGCGATCTAGCCTGCCCAGGTTTCAACATAAACGTGGCAACTTCAGTGGCATTCTACCTTGCAATCCTCATGCTGTGGCTCTCAAAACCTGTCACTGCTTTATTTTGCTTCACGCGGTATGACCGGCTCTTACAGCTAATAACTTTTGTAGTAATTCCTAGAAGTTATTAGGCATCATATCATTGTTGAAGCAACCAGCTTGCATGCTACAGCCCAGCATTAACGTAGATATTTTTAGAAATATTAATAGCTATGTGCAGAATAATAAACAGTTGATTAACTGGGTTAGAGCTCTGTCCTACATTACCGATCAAGCCTCGACGAGAGGAATGTTTTTCTTTTTCAGAAAGGAAAGTGATGTAACGTCTCAAAAGAATTCGCTGACATATTGCCTAAATGAAATTAAATTTTCATTTACGCGGCACCAATTAAAACAAGCAAAATTTGCCGTTAACCAATGGCGTGCGAGCTTTCGTTTTCAAAACTATATAAGTACAGTGTGTTTAACATGCTTTTCGTTAGAATGTTTGACATCTCCTGCTGTGCACTACATGTGCTTGCTGTCTCGCGTCATATTGACTGTTTGCCTATGCTGACTTCTGGACTAGTATCATTTACGCTGTGTCACATAGTCACTGGGATTTCAGTTCCGCCAATCTTGTTGCTGCGCAACTAGTCATACGAAGCGATCATATATTAATCTGATCTCTACGTGTGACAGCCGCCACGGTGTTATCGCAGATTTTCAACAAGACAATTTTAGACATCACACAACAACACACCTCTCTGGTTTCGACGCCACAACGAAACAATACCAGCCAGTCAACCAGAACCGGCCTCAAGTATCTAGGTGTATTTCTAGGCATTGCCATCCTGCCTAACTTTCTTGGTATTTGCCACAGAACGCTATTACGGTTATAATAAGGACCACCCACAGTAACTGTATCTCATTATCCACGTCTCTTAACTTTTTGTAATGTCGCATGGCATTTACTTGCAGCCGGGGTATTTACATAGCGGAAAACATCTCAAATTGGCCGGCAGGTAAACTGATTTGGTTCTCATTTTTTAAGTCTTCACTTTCGTAAAGGTATACTACGACATCCAGTGAAACAGTAAACATTCATAATAGGATTAATTAAATGTTTCTTTATTGTAACTAATTTTGATTGAACTGGAAAGAAGCATTAAGCGTAAAGATGCAGAGCATTTGACCAAAAGTATGAGGAATCTACATGTTCTTAATTTATTGATCCTATTTGTAATAATTAGAATGCATGAAATTGGCTCTAATTAAGTAGTGAGTTAATCGCGTCAACAAAAGATGGTGACCGCACCAGTCGCAACAATTATGATAGCATTACAAGTCTCCCTACTTACAGACCACACAGCCGTGTGGTTTAAGTTGATGACTAAATGTTTTTAAAGTTAAGAAGAATAACCGACTCAATTGAAATGTTTGTCTCGGCCTGGTGTGAATTTTCAGAGAAAATTGAGCAAAACTTGTCCGGATTCAGAAGATACATCATGCACAAGAAACCACCTAATTTCTTTGAGCTTGTAGTGGACGAACTGCAATCGTTATCAAACTGAAAGGAATTCGCAGTTGTGTGACCTTTTGCATTATAATATGTTGGGAAACCAACTTCCATCTGAAGTACCTTATCCTTGTTGTGCACAGCAATGTGTTTACATCCAATGTTTTCATTTTGTCTCCGAATATTTCGACATCCGATTTCTAAAGCCTTTTTCAACGGAAGTCGAAATGTTCTGAGCCAAATTAAAGGAATTGGATGCAAACACCTTGTTATGCACAACAAGGATAAGGTGCAACATGTTTATTTTAAGGCTTTGGTATGAAGTTACTGACAAATTATATGTAAAAAGTTTGGGCTTGATATCTCTCAAGAAGTTTTTAATAGTTTATTTTTGTAAGAATTGCCAACGACATTGAGATTCAAGTTAGATGCATAAGGAAAATTATAATTCTTGTTTTCAATGTAGATCAAAGGGTACCGACTTCAAAGTGTGGACCGTAACGGCAGACGAATAGCCAAATTTAAGGATGAGTATGATCAAATTGTCCTACATAAGGCCGATGTGAATACAACATAGAGAACCTCAGAAGTGAACGAATTAAAATGTAGCAGTCTGCACAAAGTTGGAAGCCGCCTTCGAGCTACTGAAGTGAATATACAGCAATAAATATTTGTATTTTGTTTTACTAAATGGACGCTCTTTATTTGTGCAAACTCATAGAAATAATTAAGTTAAAATAAAGCTTTGGTGTTTGGCAAAATGAATTCTGGCGAGTTAAAACACTTAGCAAGAGTATTGTCTGCACAAATGAACACAGACTATGGCGTTATGGATAATTAAGTCTCTGTTGGACGACACGCTTATACTATATTCTGAGGGAATTTGACCCAACCAATATAGATGAAATCACCCAAGAGGCAGCAGATGGACATAAGGCGGTATTTTCATCCAACTCAACGAGTTTTTCCGATTGTTATCAGAATTTTAGTCTTTTCTTCTGCCCTTTGATGTGGATTGTGATTCGACTAATTTGAAGCTTCTGATTAAACACAAGAATTTTCATCCGAGGCACCAATTCTACTCGTAAATTTTCTGTCGACCTAATGTTTAAAAAAATTTAAAAGAGGAGTGTTAGACCATTTACGAGCCAAGCTACAGGAAGTGTAATACCATGGAATACATCAAACTGTGGTTGTTCAAGCTAATTGAGTTTTTGTCCGAATTGCAACCGTATGAGACCATCATTTTTATGCAGCTGAATCTTATCAGATATGGTGCAATATCAAGTTCTACAAAGTTTTTCCAGGATGAACACTAATCTAACACCTACAGCACCACACATGAGTCGTCTTACATCATTCGGCAGACGTGACATAACTAATTGGAATTATTCGCAACATAATCAGCGTATCCAGAACAGACGGCGGCAGCCAGTGGCTTGGAAACTAGGTTAATATTTAAAGACAACATCAGCGAGGAATATATCGCCTAAGGTGCAGCAAAATCAATATAGTTCTAGAAAATGGTCAGTTCAATGGAAAATAGGGTACACCATCAAATCAAAATCGATAGGCGGGTTCATGCCCAAAGGATAAATCATTTTTATGCTCAGATTTGTGGATGAAGAGAAGAAGACCATCAGAGAACCCTTAAAATTTTTCAGAATCAGACGGCCTTCGAATAAATAAAAGTATGGGAGACGTTGCCACGCGTAATGATTTTTAGTAAAGTTAACATTTTAGAAAGCTAGTTATAATGCATTTGGATAAGGGAGTTTATGTGTCAATATTACCAATGAATTGGCCGTTAGACAATTTAAAACGTACGCGAGTAAATTTTTATCGGACATCGGGCACGTCGACGGTGACTGCAGGTGAATGGGACACTACATTATTAATAAAAGAAGATATCACTAAATATCTTTCTTGTAGTGAACCTTCAGACGACCCTATTTGAGCATCATTTCATTCAAGAATGGGTTAAGACGAACGATTGTCAAAATAAACGTATATGCCTCTCGAGGCCAAAAAGTACGAATTCCGAAAAGTCGATATGAAGCCCTAAATTGCAGGAGGAGACCAGTTGACTACACGAGTTGTGGAAAGATTTTCAAAGCCTATACAATTCTATATTCTAACTCCCTGGTTGTATCACAGGTCCAGGAGCAACTGTCGATCGCTCTAAACAATGGATAGAATCAAATGAAAGTTACAAACCTCGAAATGTATATGATGCTTCACTAAAAAAGCTAGCAGCAGCGACTCGGGTAATAAAATAAATGGTAAAGGCTAGCGTTTTTTAATCATCCTTATATGTTTTTCGGGCTTTCATGGTTTACGTTACGGAAAGGTTTGGCTCGCACCGACCTGCTGCTGATTTCTACAATTTAAACTCGGTGTCTAAACCTGACCAGTATCCAATGCCGGCTCTGCGTGATATGTTCCTATAGATAGCAGGAGGCAAATGGTATGCCGTATTTGACCTAAAACAGGGATTTGGTAAAATTAGCATTCGACCCGAAGAACGGTGCAAGTTAGCGATGCAAGTACAATAAGATCATTTCTAATACATTCGGGTACAATTTGGTCTGAAGAACGCACTGAAAGTGTTCAAGAGAATGATGGAATCTATCGTGTCCGTCTAAATTTCTACACCAGCTTATGTTAACGATGTCTTTATATGGGCTTCTACGGAATAGAAAATACGTATTTGACTGCTAAAGATGTTGTTCAAAGCCATAAAATTAGGATTAGATTTTTATCCAGAAAATGTTCAGACAGGTAGGCAAGTGCGGCTTTTGGTCACTCAGTCTCAGCGGAAGGATATATGCCATTAGATCCGAATGTACAACCTATCAGTGACTATCCGGTGCCCCTTACCAGAAAACAAAGCGCCGGTTTATAAGTACGGTGAATTACCGTAAATCATATCCCGCAGGGATGGTGGTTACGCAGCAACCATTTTCTAAATTAACTAGTGCTAAAATACCGTTTCGTTGGAAGGAGGAGTCTCAAGAAGCCTTCATTCTATGCAAACAGAAATTAATAGACGCAACTATTTTGACCTTCCCGGTAGGTAGTAGGTCATTTGGTACAGGCGCGACAGATATTGGCACAGGAGCTGTGTTACAAGCGGATGGACGTCCGGCACAATATATAAGTCGCACACTCACTATGGCGGATCAAATATCTACTTTCACAGAGAAGGAATAACTAGCCATACAAAGCTTAGGTATTCTGTCATCGGTAGACATATAGACGTCTTTACCGATCATTAAAAACTAGTGTATTGGCGATCAGTGGGTATTGAGAAAAAACGAGTTTATCGAACCATTTAAAAGCTCGGAGAATACGATGTGTCAATTCATCATAGAGCCGTTATCCAGAATGCGACAGCCGATGCGCTCAGCAGAATTTTCTCTGTGAGAGTTTTTCACTTAGAAAAGTCTCTGAAGGACAGGGAAATCAGTTCAAAATTGCACAGTGGTGTCCACACCATATAAAGCGTTGAGCCTACAAAACGGTCTATTTGTGCAAAAATGTCAAACAATGCAATAGATTGTGTCGGAGTCTATACGAACAAAATTGATGGCCTAGCATATTCCATGAATTGCGTTCTTTTTATAAACAGTGCGCTATATTTAAGTGTTTTAAACCACAAAAAAGGAAACGATTACCCTGATTGCTTTCATTACTTCTGCACGGAACCAATTTCTGCATATTGATCTGGTAGGTCCACTGCCGTTGGCTCGTGTCGAGGTGGCCTCTATGTTTTCTGAGGTCGATTAGTTTACCGGATGGATCAAGTTTCTTCCACTATAGAAAATCAAACAAAAAAGATTATAAAATGCTTAAAAGAGCTCTGACTCAGTCGATTTGGTGAACCACAATTTATTGCTAATGGTCACTGTTCACAGTTCGGGTCAGGAGAATTTAATGAGTGGTGCAAGGACCTTGACATAAAACGTTCCTTCAGAACAACCCGATGGCAGAGCGAGCACACCGTACGATGAAATAGGTATTGCGATGTTTGAGCGGGCCATGTGATTTACAGTATCAGCGATTATAAGATTTGATCCAACAACCATAGTCTATGAATGGCATATTAGACTACCAGGTGAACCAGTAATACCAGGATCTCATGATGGCTGCACCATAGCGGATATTCAGGAACGCCTAAACAGCTACCTAAATATGTAGGCGCTACACAGCACCAAGCCTACGCCAGACGATATATGCGCACTCGCCTGGGAGTCAACAACTATGTCGTGGTCGCAAAAATCGAGCCCAAGGCACTAAAGGCTGTCAATTATGGTCCGTATTGTGTGAAAAGAACGGACACAGAGCACAACTGTTTTCGTTAACATGCCCGGTGGATCGCGAGCTGTTACATTTGATTGTTTAAGTAGGATACCAAGACCGACTCCTGAATGGAGGCAAGATGTAGTAATGACCAAATTTGAGGCCGAGTACGCTCCAATTGTCCTAAATATGTCAAAAGTGAATACAGCATAAAGTCCACTCAGAAGTGCATGAATTAAGATGAAGCAATCAGCACAATGATGGAAGCAGCCTTCGAGCCGCATATGTAAATATAAAATAATAAATATATAATTTTATACCTAATGGACGCGCTTCATACGAGCAAACTACAGTAAATAATTTATTAAAAATAAACCATTTATATTAAACAGAATAACTTCTGACAGGTTGGAAACCTTAGCAAGAGTATTGTCTGCACAAATGAACGCTTTGAATGCTGTGTTAGGGATAATTAAGAATCGGCTGGACGACACACTGGTAATAAATTCCGAGGGAATCCGCATAAGCAATCAGACCAATATAGGTTAAGTCAACAAAACGTACCAAAATCATGTAATCAGACTAATCTTAAACAAGCTCTTGATCTTAGAGCATAAAATTAGTACCATACGATAAGATATTTCATTAAAAAAGTCAAAAATTCATCAAAAAAAGGTCGCATTCCTGTGGACAATGGACCAGTTCCCAGCGACATGCTGGTAAATCGCGCGATGATATTCAAAGACCATGAAAGTGACGCATTTCCCATCGTAAGGATGCCAAGCTTGGAAAATGTAATAGTAAAGGATGCATGTTTTCGCGTATTGGTGGACTCCGATGTTAAGGCAGTTCTCGTCTGATAGCAAGGCGTAGCTTCTCAGGAAATGCAGAGAAACCTCACTATTTAGAGACGCAGACGAGGGGTTCAGTATGAAAGTCTCTGAGTGTGCTAATCAAAAGTAAATTGAAATCATGGAAGTCAGTCTTGGAAGATACGATGTAAGATATGCGCAATGGCAAAATTGGTAAGACTGTCATATTTCTTTTTGAAATATATCTCGTAAAAATGCTGTTTATAATAGCATCAAATTCGTCATTACGTAAGAGCTAAGTGATTTTAAGTTCTTAATATGCATGGTTGTTGAAGTGAGCACTGATCGATTTGATGCGATGAAAATTGATTTTCCTACATTTGATTATAATCTCTAAGTCAGATAATAGTAAACAGCATCAAAGAATTGTCAGGGACATAGGAGCAAAAGTCGTCGTTTACGTGGAATTTTCTGGTTGCTGACATAAAAGAAAATATCTTTTGGATGGTTATTTTTTACCAATTTCAACTGACATTAAGTCCGAAGTCCCGGACTATTGGACAAAGCATGATGGTAGTGACATATACTGAAATTAGGACCTCGGTATTAAGGTCAGTTTGCCTACCCCAATCCGTCGGCGGAGAAGAATTCGAGAAAATAGTCGAGAAACAACTAGCTGTGTTTTAACCGTTAAGGTCCAAGCGCAATGAGCTGAGAACACAAATAATACAACAAATCGAGATGGTAGCTCCATTATTTTCTTTACCTAAGACTCATTCGTTAGAATAGTATAAGCAACAGATCGCTATCGAAAAATTTCAGATATTAATAAAGAAAAAATTATTTAGACATTCAAATTCCAACTTTGCATTTCTGTTAGTTGTAGTTCCGAACCCCGAACCGGGAAAATGGATGGTTTGTGGTTAATATCGAATATGGAACACTGTGAAGAAAAGTTGAACTATATTCTCTACTAAACCAGTCTTTTTCTCATGTATATAGTGATGTGTGAGGTTAACACTACGTTAGACCAATGAAAAGTGTACTATGAAATACATATGGAGACCAAGACTACACCACTCACTGAAATTCAATTTCCTGGAGGTGGATTTCATGAATTGATAAGCATACCCTTTGGGATGAAGAATGTAAGTCAGATATTCCATCGTCTGATGAAAACGTTCTTTAGGATTGTCCATTTGCTAGATTGTACATAGACATTGAAGATAATGGAGCGACTGATATTAGGTCATTTAGAAAGTATGTTGCCCGTTGATTTTTATACATGGCAATATGGCTATAAGAACGATAGATCGACAATAACTAATTTGCTTTCTATGTGGAAACATGTAATTACATTAGATGAGAAAAAGTCAGATGCATTTATTGTCTTTATAGATATCTCAAACGCTTTTGACTCTATATCTTTTGATGCTATTTTGAAAGCGATTAATTAATTGAATATTAATCCAAATATTTTTAGATTTCTCAGTTACTATTTATATAATAAAAGAATGGGTATTCAAGTAAATGATTTGAGATAAAAACCGCAAAATTAACGTGTGGTATTCCACAAATATTAAGCTTGGGTTAAACTTTATTCAAAATCATATTTGCAAATTTGCAAACTAAGATCCTTAGTGGTCAATTTGGCAAATTTGCTGACGAATTAGAAATAATCTTTCCGATAGATCCGAAAAATATCGAGCTTTCAAAAAAATAATATGACACTAAATTTGTATGACTTAAGTAGATATTTGATAACGTTAGGGCTAAGAATAAACATTAAAAAGACGAAAGCATTAAAAATAAGTAATAGAATAGATTTTAATTTTGTTTATTTTCGTAATGCATTGATTAATGATGTTTTTGAGATCAAACTTCAGCAAGAAATTAAGGATTAAGGCAGGACAATTCAATGTACGGCTTCTGATGAGAGACATATTGAAAGGATAATTAGCAGTGCTAAGAGCAGATGGGTACTAATAAATATAAATATCGTATTGAACGATATAAAATTACAAATATATAATTTGAATTAGATCGATACTGCAAATTCATTGAAAAAATTGATTTCAAACAAGCTGTACAAAGAAGAGTTGTGAAACAGATAAGCCCTGTCTCCTGCACTATATACGCCAGTAGATTACAGTTTGTATCAATGCAAAATTTATGTTTTCGGAGGATGTGCTATTGCACAAATTTATTCCACTTGAATCAGTGGAATGCTGCCTATATGAATCCAATAAGAAAGATTCATGAAATAAAAATTAGATTTGGACATTTGGGGGTCTCTCCTCCTTTGGAGGGAAATGGTGCGGGGCGTTTATTTTCTTTATCGAAGATTTACAAAATTTACAATCAATTGCCAAAGGGACTTAGAGAGACGCCTCCATCTAAGATGTCTTTTAAATTTTTATGTACTAGACTAGAAAAAAATTACAATCCTACTTATCCTCTTATTTTTCATTAGGATAATACTTTCTCGTGTTTGAATAAAAGACAAGAATAATTGTGATCAGCAACATACCTTCTTGAAATTTTTATTTCCACATTCTGTATTATTAAATTGAAATGATATGCATTATATCATCATGTTAATCAACAATACAAATAACAATTTGCTAGTCATGGTTCTCATTTTTGCATATTGTTAAACTCGAATTATACATTAATTTTTCCAATTACCAGGTCTATGAATTTTGCTGATGAATCATAAATTGTTTATATAATTAATAGTTGTACAAATGCGATTAAGTAAAAAACCGCTTTTTTTCTATATCATAATAACTGTATTAAAATTGATATAACGTATGCAGTAATATTTTTTCTGGATTTTAAGAAGTTGCTATGTTTTATATCATAACTAATGAGATTTGCGTATCTATATGAGACTAATTGGACATATTTATGTGATATGATATGTTTTATATATTGTATATTATCTATTTGATGGAATATGTATGGGTTGAATCCAAATATAGATGTTCTATTCTATTCTATTCTACTCTACTCTATTTTATTCTAGGCCACATCATTATATGTAGTCAGTTTCATAAAGAACACCATGGACCACTATGCTGCTGTGTTGTCGTTTCATACCAGGTTTAGTGGAATGTTTAGATCGTTAATTCGAAATTTGATTCGTGAAAGGAGCACGATCAAGAAGTTGTAGCCTATTAATTTAAGCAAAGGCGAAAATAAAAAATTCCAGTTGGCAAAAGACACGTTAAGTAAAATAACTACATAAGCACATGGAAACTAGATTAAGCTGTATTAGCTGGTCACATATTCTTCAGATCTAGTCATAGAGGCAGTGCTACATCAGAGAGATAATTGTATAGTTACGCCGATATATCTCGCTTGGTAAGGGGCTACTGACGTTTTATGCTGTAGTGCTGCATTTCTAACACTAATTGGATGGACATCAGTTCACAATATTGACTGATAATAAGCCATTGATGAGCATCCTTGGTAAAATCAACAGGCTTAATTGTTCTCGACGGGTGAATTCACAAATAATCCGATTTTCAAAATTCGATTTCAACAATTCTCATATGTTGTGATGAGGGAATATGGCGGCGGAGACTTTCAGTAGACCGCACTATCAGACGTAGATTTTATTCTGTCGGAGCCACTTGTCGGCTTTATTGCATACTCGAATTTGTTTACCCAGAAATTAGTGGAAGTGCATATTGTTGATTCTTTAGGTGCTGCATTGGCTAAAACGTCAGCTTACGCACGCAAAATGGTTGAAGGTAAGTGGTTACTGTGTGAAAACTCCAAGAGACAACCTAGACCCCAAGTACCATTTCAACAACTGTATGAATTTAGTCACCATTTTATAAAGGCAACTTTTAGGTGGTCTTCTGTTAGATATGTGTGGACAATGATGCCGAGAGACATAAGTGCTTGGGTAAGGATATGTGCCAGGTGTCAAACTTGTAAAGATTGGCGACATACTAAGATCGGATTGAAAGCGATTGGTATACCAGTGGGTCGTTTTTGCATATACACATCGATAATGTAGAAATGATCGAAGCCTCTGGTCAGAGGTATCTATTCACAATGGTTAATTGTTTCAGCTTTTAGTTTGAAGTAGTAATTCTAAAGGATATGACACCTCAAAAAGTCGTACTTCTGTTCTTGCGCAATTGGCTAGCACAATCTTGTTTAACTCTAAGTGTAATTAGTGATCTTGATAGATATTTCATGTCTGTATTATTTATCATTTTATTTAAGAACATAGGGAGTTGAATGAGACACACATTTACATGCAATCCAAGAGCTAATGGTGTTATTGAGAGGCTGCATAAGGTACTGAAGGCTACATTACTTTGCATTGGAGAATCCATTTATGTTCACGATTTGACTATTGTAAAGCTGGAAATGTGAGAGAAGTATAGATCACTTCCAGGATCATTAACAGCAGAGATTGTTTATAGTGAGCCGTGTAAATTACCTAATGATCTTCTTATGGACACTCTTATTTAATCCGATTGGGCCTCTAGTTTAGTAGTTTTGATTTGGATCTCTCAGGGAAAAAATGAGTCAGTTAGCTCCAACCAAGACTAGAAGAAAATCCTACGTAAATTTAGACTGAAAGCTGGCATTGCATGTGCATATAACACACCTTAACAGGCAAAATTTTATGACGCCGTTTTATAGTGGACAATTCAAAGTCAAACGTGTGACTAAGAAAAAGACATTTACAAAATGAATGACAGACAATATTGTGTAGCCCTGGATTGCTGCTTCTTCAAGATTCGTAATTATGATGATTACGTTTAATCATGAGCATTCATCTTAAACATGATGGTGTGTGTAGTATAATATATCTCATACAAAAATTAATCAAATATTATTTTTTGACATTTGAAATTACTGTTGGTTTCTTTAACTAAGCAATGATTTCTTTAAATTGTAACACTTTTGTAAAATTTGCTTAGTCCATATTGTGACATTTTACGGTTATTGTTTGTTTACTTTAAATAATGATATAGTAATATCTTATCTTGCATCATCACGTTCTTGCTTTGTGAAACCACAGCCATATTTGTTTTCCAGTATTTTTCATTTCTACTTTATAAATATCACAAATAACTAATAAAGAATAGATATGTACAACTTGAGTCCTCCTTGTAGTATTGTCAATGCGAATCTGGCTTCAATAGGTCTCCAATAAAGTATGTTTAAAGAGACTCTGCAAAAGCTATAAAGATTAGAGGCTCCAACCCTATTAGTAAATGAGAACCCCATAAATGACAAGTCGCTTTCAGTCTTAATATACACATTTGAGTCCAATAAGCTAGTATTCTCGTTCAAATCTATTAAGCTCATGCCTGATTTATCTTGAGATAATTTGCTTGTGTCCTCAAACTTAAGATTAGCTTCCATGTTGATCGAACTTAAATATATATTTGATAACTTAGTGTTAGGAAACGTACTGTGTACTTCTTACGTAGAAATACATCCGATAAAATTATCTGGAAAGAAATAAGACGCGAAAAACACAATTATTAAACTACCAGTTCTAGAACGCCTTCAATATGTACGATTCAAAAAGAAAATGATAGCAGGTGTATATTATGAAAATCGAGTATTTTAAACCGAAAAGTAGGCAAAAGAAAGAAATGCAGCTTGCAAAGGAAAGTCAGGCCAGTCAGGTACTGATTATCATAGCGGAAATTAGGCCCAATTTAAAAGTATATATACTGTCAAGTACTTAAACAAAGAATGTTCTAGAAAATAAACAAATAATTTCTTTTTATATAATACTCGTTTCAATCAGCTACGGTGGTCTAAATTTATCAATGAATGTCACTTTAATTTTGTCGGAGGAAATATCTTCCTCTACATGAACCATCTTCTAAAAAAGACGGCTAATTATAGACGTAATCATTGTTCTTCAGCTGACGTTGTACTCCTACTGAACGAGTTGTGCATAATAGCGCCTCTGATGTCAACGTCGCCCCCTGTTCAGTTGTCACTGGTACTGCTATTTCGTCTGACGTTGACGGACCGTTATGATTTTGTAACTCGGTAGAATATGAGCCCGATGTGTTCAACAACGAGTCATGTGAAAGTTGCTGTTTTGAATTATGTGCTCGCATGATTGGATTGCACACATCAGATTCGTCCATGGAACGATGGTCATTCAACTCATCTGATAATTCAGCCTTATGGTTAATCCGAATAAGCTGGGGAATACAGAGATCCAAAGTAACACAATCATTAATGCCATTTACTTCTATGATGACATTTTTGTCAGTCATCCCCTTGACCTTGTATGGTCCTTTGTAAAATGGTGTCAGGCAGTTCTTATTATTTTCAATAGTTACATAAACATGCGAAGCCGATCTTAGATCAGAGGACACATAGAGTTTGGTTTTTACTTTTCTAGTCTTGGTCGGAGCTAAACGACACATCTTATCTCTAAGTGCTCCTACGAACCAATCTACATAACTAGAAGCCCAATCAAGACTACTTAGAGTTTCTATTAGAAGATCTCCAGGCAACCTTAATGGTTCTCCATAAACCAGTTCTGCAATTGAAGTTCCTAATTATCCCCTAAATCTGTTGCGCATGGCAAGGTTTACTATAAGAAGTGTATCCAGCTTGTTCCACTAGTACACCTTAACGCAGCTTTCAGTTCACAAGGCAGCCTATCTACAACCCCATTCGCTCGTGGATGGTTTGTGCTAGTATTCAATACATTTGTTCCTATGATATTGAGAGATCTTACGAAAAACCCTGACATATATTAACTACTGCGATCACTAGTGACTCTTTCTGGAACACCATACGCGATATCCAATTATATAGGAATGCGAACAAGACTTATTGCACTGTCAAATCTTTTAAAATCTATACTTCGAATTGACGACTAAAACGATCTACCATTGTTAGCAAATAGTTTTGACCGTTGACTTCAGGCATCTCGGTAATGTCTATGCGTACGTGTCTGAACCGTTCAGTTGGTATTCCAGTATTCTGTATCTCGGTTCTGGTATGTCTCCACACCTTACACGTTTGAAATTTGGCACAGGCTCTTACCTGTACCCGTATGTCTTTGGACATGTGTGGCCATAGGTATTTGTCGTTAACTAATCGAATGATGGCTTTTATGGATGGATGTTCCATATCAGGCATTTGTTGGATAATTTTGTCCCGAAACTCCAACGGCACATATGGTCGTGGTTGCTGGACGTTTCGCATAACAACCACTTGCCATTTAGGAGCTTGCGAACATATCCTGTTCTCTTAGGCAAAACTAACGTAAAGAGATCTAATCCTTGCGCTTCCTTGATTTCATTGTCTAAACTGTTTGGAGAATCATCTAAATTCTTCAATGAATCTTGAATTATCACCTCAGAATCTGCTTCATTCGGTCTGGTACGTGCATCAGCTACCACAGTCTCTTAACTTGCAATATGAGACACAGTGAAATCGAACCTCTGCTAATCGGGTAACTTGGGAATTCACCCTGCCAGAGTAATTAAGCCTCGCGGTTTTACCAAGTATGCTGATCAACGGCTGGTAATCTGTCAATAATTTGAATTGATTACAGTCTAAATAATGCTCAAAATATACCACTACGGCATACACAGCAAGAAGCTCTTTACCAAAAGTATCTTATCGTTTTTCTTGATCATTGAGCTTTCGGCTATAAAACCCAATGAGTCTTAATATATCCTGGTCTCTTTGATGAAGCACTTCGCCTATTGCAATATCTAAGGTATCTGTGATTGGCTCGAATGGCTTCTCTTAAACTTCAGGTTCTAGTGTGGTTATGTCACTTAGAACTTTTTTGACCCTCTGGAATTTTTCTTGGCCTTTCTGATTCAGGTTTTTAGGCCAAGATTTCTTGGTTGTGCTCTTTCCACGCGTGAGATGGCGTCTTAATGATCCTAGAATTCTGGCTAGACCTGGAATGAATCATTGGTAATAGCTGAATATGCCCATGAACCTTCATACCTGGCGCACGGTCCGGGGCTCCGTTACGTCCATGATAGCTTGGATTTTACCTTCCAAAGGTTTAATTCCGTCTTTGGAATGTACATGCCCAAGATACTTAACTGAAGAGCATCCAATTTTACTCTTATTGGGTTAGACCATTAATCCATATTGTTCCAGCCTGGTCAAAACCGTTTCCAGATGCTTACGATGTTCATCCTTTGATAGACTAAAAATAAATATGGCGTCTATGTACACCCTCGCAAATGGACATTTCTGAAGGATTTCTTCAGCCAAACGCTGGAATTTTTGACTGGTATTCTTTAAACCAAAAGGCATTCGAAAAAAATCATGCGATCCCCTTCCTGGAAATCTGACTGTGGTGAGTGGTATAGAACATTCCTCCGTCGGTATTTGATAGAACGCTTTCTGGAGATCTGAAATTGAATAAACCTCATATCCTATTTTGTCTCGAAGCAGAGTACTCTTGTTACGGAGATGATAAGAATCAGCCTTCGTCACTGAGTTTAATAGACGATAATTCCCACAAACCTTTCATTGTCCCGGTTCAGGTTTGGGAACTACCACTATTGGGGAAGCAAAATTAGAATTTGACCTTCTACAAATTCCCTCTTCGCACTATTGTTGAAATTCAGACACAGCAACTTCTTGCTTGTGTTGTGCTAATGGTTGGGCCCTTGGTGAACAAGGCAATAGAGCCATCAATTCTATTTGGTGTTCTACTTTTGTCTTCAATCCTGTTCTCTTGGCATTGAAAGGTTGAAACATTGCAAATTGTTTCTCGATGATGTCGGCAAAGTCATGTGCTACCGTGGGACTGGGTAAATAGACTGTTCTAACTGCCGAAGTGTTAGACTCAGTTGGTGTTAACACTCCTACGCCTTCTGCGATAGTCCTAGTTTTGGTATCTAAAGCCAGTTTAAAGTGCATCAAGAAATCATTCCCAATGATATTGCTCTAGACATCGGCTACAAGAAAGTTCCACGTAAAAGAAGATTTCTGGACTAAGGTTTCTGACAATTCTTTCACACCCGTAACTCCTATCGCACTACCATTTGCGGCAAATAGTTGATAATCAAATGTAGGGCAATTTGCTTCCACCTCATCTGACCTAACCATGCTTACTTCAGCACCTGTGTCGATTAGAATCTTCAATCTAGTTAATTTATCTCTAATAATGAATTTATTACTGGATTATCCGGCATGGTTTTCAAGATCTTTGATTAGAAAGTATCTAACTCTCTAACCATCTGTTTCGGTGCTATTTGATCTTGTCGCCTCTTTTGCTTCCACCTTAAGTATGCCATTTAAATGCATGTCTGGGATCCTTTACATTAGAACCGCCCCTACGGCTCCTACTAGCGAGGGTTTTATCCTTTTCCCAGTGATGAATTCCTGTCTACCGGTTTAGTGCTCCCTTTTCATTTGGGTCCACATAAACGCGGATATAAGCAATACTCTCTTTGGCACTTTGCACTTCTTCCATATTCACAATGTAACTTACACCATCCGCGCAGCACATTGAGATGTTGACTCTGAAGTTGCGAAATAGCTCTCACCATATCATACATTTTTCGATGTATACCTGTAACTTACCTACATAAGTAACACACCCTTTCTTGTAGCGTCAGGATTGTTTCGATATCTACCCTGCCCAGCTGCTCCATAACAGAATCTTCCGTTAAAGCGTGTACATGTGGTTCCTGCTGTTTATACACCCCGTCTAGCACGCTGAGTTTACTTGGCAATTTAACATTCATCTTTTCAGATACCTCTAATGCGGCTCTAAACCTGGATGATAGCTCAGCTGTAAAATAGAATTCATCACATCTCTAGATATATTCAACCCGGAAGCTTTTGTACAAAGGCGTTCATAAAGCTCTGATAGTAGTTGACGCCTCATTTTTTTCTAGGCGTAATAATTCGCAAATTTGTGCCGACCTTCCAGGCTGATATCTCTGTTGAATTTCGGCCATTAGAAACTAAAATGCACTATGCAGTTCTTCTTCCACAGTTCTGTTTCTAAAGTTTTCCAAGGTGCTTCTGAAATTCTCTGGGAATGCCATACATACTGCAGCAAATTTCTTCATAGGGTTTACAACTTGGTAATCTTTCAATATCATTTTAGCATCCCCAACCCAACTTGAGTGTTCTTCGGATTTATACGATGGTAGACAGAATATTTTTGGACTGACGCGGTCGCCATATTTTTAGAGGCTCCAACCCTATTAGTACATGAGAACCCATAAATGACAAGTCGTTTTCAGTCTTAATATACCCATTTGAGTCCGATAAGCTAGTATTCTTGTTCACAACTATTAAGATCATGCCTGCTATATCTTGAGGTAATTTGCTTGTGTCCTCAAACTTAAGATTAGCTTAAATGTTGTTCGAACTTAAATATATATTTGATAACTTAACGTTAGGCAACGTACTGTGTACTTCTTACGTAGCAATACATCCGATCAAATTATCTGGAAAGAAATAAGCTGCAAAAAACAGAATTATTAAATTACCTGTACCAGAACGTCCCCAATATGTACGAATCAAAAGACAATATAATAGCAGGTTTATATTGTAAAATCGAGTCTTTTAAACCGAAAAGTGTAGGAAAGAAAGAAATGCAGCTGGCTATGTAAAGTCAGGTCTGTCATGTACTGATTACCGAAGCTGAAATTATGCCCAATTCAAAAGTATATATACTGTCAAGTATTTTATAATAATTGAAATAACAAATCAATGGTAGGATATGTGGAGATGAATGAAATTGTGACTAGCAAAGTATTTAACCTCGGGCAAGGGAGGAGTTGAGGAAAAGAATTACTTTTATCCTCTTCATGATAGTTCGATCGGGTGAAAAATAGAGTTTCAACTGAAGTACAGTTCATGAAGGGTCCGACCATCAATGCGGGGTTAGCTGGTGTCGGACAGATGAATTTGAGTGTGAGTTCGAAAGTGTTGGCGGACCGGGAGAAGAAGTCGTCCGACGGAGTTCTTTGAATTTCAATAGGGTATTATTGACTAGGATGAAGTTGACTGGATTGAAGCTTGTGTTTCGTGCAGGGTTCACTGGCTTCCGTTGGGCGAGGTTATGACTGATGGTAGGCGAAAGGGAATCAGTGTCCGATGTATAACTTTGGGTGGTCCAGTAGAATTTTCGAGTTTCTAGTCGTTCGCTGAAACAAAAAGGAAAAAAGATTAGTGGAGAAAAACGTGGTAAAGCATTATCTATTTGGATGCGGTAGAATGAAAAATGACAATAGAAATGATTTTAGGATGTTAAGAATGAGACATTTAAAATCAGATAGGAAAAGAAGAAATTAGAAGACAGCCAGAAGGGACTTCGCCCTCCAAAACTAGTAGCAAGAGAATAGCTTTGGGATTAAAGTTGTGTTACGGTTTGAAAAGGAACCAGTTGCGCCTTAAATCGGTCATCTCGCATTGAAATTTGTTAAAGTACTTGCCTTTTTAAATTTATGCTAGGATAGGAGATTAATTTCCGTGGTACGAGCGTTGAAAAAACTAGTGGCTTTGAAAAGAGATAGATTTTTTTAAATATATTGGAATTATGGTTTGATTGGATTGAAGAGTTTCTAAAGTGTTTGGCGTAGTGGTGCCTTGGATGAGCAAAGTTGGACAGTGATAGGCAAGTTGTGATCTTATGAATAAAAGAAATGTCTCGTAGGTGACGGGTAACCTAAAACGGTAGAACGTTGGCCAAGAGTAGGCGTTCCCGATCATTTTTACTGTGAGTGAAGACTCGCTTTAGAATAGCGTGAGTTGGAGGGTGGGGTTGTTAGTCTTCAAGCGAATCAAACAGGCCCACTTGAATAGTTTGGACGTATTGTGTGTTAGGTGTGGGAAGAAATCTAGAGATTTTGAAAAATAGATACCAAGTTGCTTGGCCGAATCTTTTATTTCAATATCAAGGGGATAATTTTTATCCGGGAAAGAACAGAATGGGTCGGAGGAGAGTTTCATCAAACGAGTCTTGGCGGGGTTTAGTTTGAGACCGATATTGCTAAGCTGCAAATGAAATGAGGATAAAAGTTCCGAAATAAGGCATAAGGAAGTGTTGGATGCTGTGGGATTACTGAATTCTATAACCATATCATACGCATATTTAAACAGTTTGAAAAGGTTGTCCTCAACCTGTACCTGTGCGAGTGCACGGTTGAAAAGAATAGGGCCAAGTACGGAGCCCTGGAGAACTCCAGATCGGATAAGGGCTGGCCTCGAGTGACTATTTCCGATTTTACAGTTGCGCATCGGTTTCAGAGATAATAACTGATAAAATTGAGAACGTTTCCGCAGTCACAACTGCTCAACAAGGCGAATTCATTTGCTAAAAATGACAATGAATCAAAAGCCTTGGATATATCTAGGAAGAGGAGAGGTCATTCATGACATTTGGAAAAAGATGAGTAGCATTGTTTAAAGACACTTACTAAGTTGGTGGAAGAAGAGCGACCATTCAGGAAGCCAAGTAGATCGTAAAGAGATGTAATTTGTCCTGAGACTTAATGTAAGTGTAGATTAGGTTGTATAAGACCCTGTCGAAGATTTTAGTGAAAGAAGGGACGATAGTAATAGGGCGAAAATCTTTGAATGAGGAGATCGACGAAGTTCCATTTTTGGGATAGGAGAGATCGTCGAATAAAGCCATTCTGGGGGAAGATAGGTAGTTTCGAGGCATCGGTTGATAACATCGGCAACCAGGGAGAAGAGATTTCAGCCAAGTAGTGATCACATTGGTGTTTAGACTTGATGTCTTTAATTGCTTTAGCGAGAGAGGCCGGTGAAACGCTGAACCAGAGTACGTTCTCAGCGTCTCGGTTGTCCTAAATCTCAGCAGGCGGAGTGGGAGTGGAGAAGGAGTCGATGAGATAATTTAAATATTCCTCGGCAAGGCAGGTGTCGTCCGACAGAGAGAAGTTTATATAAGAGGTTTTGGGCATTTGTAGCAATTAGTATTTGATAACTGCAAACTTTATCCGGGAGTAAGGAGCCGTGCAGATGCGTCTCTCGATATTAAGAGCTTGTTTGTTGATAACCTGTTTAATGTGTTTATCGATACGTTGCAGTACGAGAGCGCGAGCAAGTGATGATGTGCGTAGTCTAAAGTTGCGTGCAATGTTGGTAGGATAATATGTTATGGTCTTCGGAGAAGCATGAGAGGTTGTCTGGGATTTAACGGCGTCACAGAGTCGGCAAAACTCTACTCAGTTCGTGAATCGCCTGAATAATTGAGTGTCCTTTCTAAAGATAAAGGATAAAATAGGAACATGGAAGGATACCTGACAGTGATCGAGATTTGGGAAGACATCCCGAGCTTGAACATTGGTCACCTCATTGTTGAAGAGGACACAGTTAAGATAAATGTTCCCTCGGATAGGCAAGTGCACGAGTTGATTTAGTAGGTTATCCCCGTAGATCCGAAGTAGCGGGTGACTTTCAGATGTTCGATTTTTTTCAGTTTACCAGAGGGAGGTTAAGCTCGCCCACAGTGGCGTAACGATCGGAGTGCTGAGAGAAAAAAGTGGACAAAAAATGATCCCCGCGAGTGTCGTCGATGATTGAGAGATTAGGTGGTCCGTAGAAAACACAGGCAGATATACTTTGGATAAGGATCAGTAGCTGAAACGAGAAAAATTCTAATCCTAGGGAATTCGATGTAGACAAACGTTTGGGCATGAGAGAGGATCGGACATAGGCAGCCAGTCCGCCCGCTCGACAGACAATTCTGTTACTACGAAGGAAAGTGTAACCATGGATGAGGCAAAGGTCATCACAGTGTATGGAAGGGGACAGCCATGTTTCAACAAGAAAGCAAATGTCTAGCGCGTTTGAGGATAGGAATGCTCGCAGTTGATTGCTTTTTGGCGCAAGCGATCTACAGTTGATAAGAATTGCTGAGAATGATCTCTGGGAAAGATGGTTAGACCGCGAGGAGAAGCGGGCGGGGGCTTTCCGCTGGCGAGCGAGGCAAGATCGAGGGATGATGCGGGAGACTGACTGCTCATTGACGAAAATGGAGTGGTCTGCGTTAATCTGGATCTCCTTTGCACCACTTTTGTCGGGTGGGTGAGGTAATTAGAGGTTTTGAAAGAGGAAGGGGCGAGTTATCTACGCTCGATAGGACGCTCTGGAGCTGCGTTGGTAGGGTGGGAGGGGACAGGATCTGATCAGGAGCTGAGACGCAACTATCCTTGGCGGAGTCGATGTGGTTGGCGGAAGTGGGAGTCGAAGTTGATGGGGCCGAATCATTATCCCGCAAGGCCTTGGACGTATTACATTTTGTGGTTTCTGGACCTCTGCATCGGTCGTGAAAAAGACATGACGTGGGAATGTGGGTCTGGCAGATGAGAAAGTAGTAGAGGATACGTTATTTTGAGGACTTAACGCGGTGTGGTCGGCGACGACGACGCAATGAAGCTTGAGATTGTGGCGGAAACGGTCGTGGAGTATGGACTTTTGGTGAAGGGAAGCCCTTCAAACCGGTAGGAGATCAGCTGGAAGGGTCTAGAGAAAGGGGCGTTGCCGAGAAAGCCGCCGTAATGTGAGCGGCGTTTCTTTGGATTGCTGAAGCCCGGAAAGGCTTGACTAGCTGCAGGAGAGGGAGTGGTATCTGGCTGAGGGATCTGAGCTTTCTCTATTGTCCTTTAGAGTAGCGGGCAATGTCGCTTTTATTTGATTTTGCCAGACGATAATATAGGTGATTGTGATTTGAGATGACTATGCTCGTCATCAGACAGTCTTTTGTGTGAAGAAGACATAAAAGCGCGACCTTTGCCTGAAGAGATCTCTTTGAGGTTGCTGAAGTTATCCCCCAGTTGCCTGATGAGATCCGAGGCCAGATCGTCCAATGAGAGAAGGGAGAACGATACGGTGGGGACCTGAAACAAATTTGAGATCCTTCCCAATAATGTGTATTAAGAACGATAGATGAATGTGGATTACAATAATTTATTAGCAAAGAGTACTCAGATAGAACCACGCAGTATACCGCTTGTGCAATTCAGCAACTCAGATAAAACTCTCTTATCAACATTCAACAAGACAAGTCAAAAACTTCCACAATATGAAAAAAAGAAACTTCCAAAAAATTTACAATACTTTTAAAAAAACACGATATTGTTTTACGAAACCAGCGATAACATCAAATGTCCAAAAATTAAATTTGATTTATTTTTATATGAGGAGTTAATTGATGTCCAATAATTTAATTAACCTCCACATACACCCTCATGTTTAAGATATTTAACCATACATTATGAAGTCCTCATTCTTCGGTTTCTTGATGACTCTTCCAGAACGAGTTTCAACATGTTGTGCTTGTACTTCACTAGGTTTCATTTTCATATTGCATTGTTCTCTGTCCTCAGTCGTCTTGGTTTTAATCTTTACTTCTTTCCCATCTTTATTTGGCTCTTCCTTTTTCTCACACATTTTCGAGTCATATCTCACCTCAGCTTCTGGATACTTCGATGAATACTGTTCCTCAGTCTCCTCCTCTGTCCATATAAACTGTGGAATGCAGCGATCCAGTGCTACACACTCTACTGTGCCATTTACTTCTATAAATGCATTTTATCAGTCATATGATTGACTTTAAATGGCCCCTTATAGAACGGAGTCAGACAATTCTGTCTGTTCTCGTTAGTTATATATACATGAGATGCCAGCTTTAAATCTGAAGATACATAGCATTTAGACCTTGGACTTCTAGTTTTGGTTGGAGCTAAACGACTCATTTTATCTCTCAATGCTCCATCAAATCAATCTATTGAACTAGAGGCCCAATCGAGACAACTTTGAGCTTCTATTAAAAGATCTCTAGGTAATCTCAATGGCTCTCCATAAACAAGTTCTGCTATGGATGTTCCTAACTGAGCTCTGTATCTGTTTCGCATTGCCAACAAAACTATTGGCAAATCATGTATCCAACTGGATCCACCAGTGCAGCGTAATGCAGCCTTCAGCTCCCTGTGCAGTCTCTTAACCATCCCATTAGCTCTGGGATTATAAGCACATGTGTGTCTTACTTCTATCCCCATTGTATTCAATGATCTGATAAATAGTTCAGACATAAACTGACTACCACGATCAGTAGTTACCCTTACCGGTACACCATATCGCGACACCAATTATGCAAGAACATAAGTAAGACTTCTTGAGCTGTCATGTCCTTCAGGATTGCTACCTCAAACTGACGACTGAAACGATCAACCATCGTGAGTAAATACTTCTGGCTAGAAATTTCTGGCATTTCTACTATATCAATATGTACATGCATGAAACGACCCGCTGGTATACCAATCGTTTTAACTTCAGTTTTAGTATGACGCCAAACTTTACAAGTTTGACACCGGGCACATGTCCTTACCCAAGCTCTTATGTCTTTCGACATCTTAGGCCATACATATCTATCAGTGACCATCCTGATAGTTGCCTTAATGGAAGGATGACTAAATTCATGCAGCTGTTGAATTACCTTATACCTTAATTCTAACGGTACATATGGTCTAGGTTGGCTCCTGGAGATTTCACATAGTAACCACTTATCTCCAATCTTCCTGCGTGTATATGTAGGATTCTTTGCCAACACAGCTACTAAAGGATCAACAACTTGTGCTTCCATCAATTGCTGGACAAAATCATTAGAAGATACAACAGAGCATACGAGTGACTCCGAACGAATCATATCTTCATCTGATACGTCTGGTCTACTGAGAGTATCTGCCACCACATTCTCTTTTCCTGAGATATGAGTAATGGTAAAATCAAATTCTGCTAGTCGGGTTATTTGTGAATTCACCCGCGGAGAATAATTTAGCCTATTCGCTTTCCCAAGGATACTTATCACCGGTTTATGATCAGTTAATATCGTAAACTGATGTCCATCTAGGTAGTGCTCAAAATGCAGCACTGCAGAATAAACCGCTAGTAACTCCTTTCCAAGCGTGTTATATCGCAATCTTGGAGTTTCCGACTATAGAATCCAATCGGCTTGACTATACCATTATCCCGTTGATGTAACACTGCCCCTATGGCTACATCGGAAGCATCTGTGACCAGCTCAAACGGCTTAGTCCAATCCACAGGTGCTAATGTGGTTATTTGGCTTAAAAGATCTTTGGCCCTCTGGAATGTTTCTTTGTCGTCTTGGCTAAAATTAATAGGCCAGGACTTTTTGATCGTGCTCCGTTCACAAACTAAATGTCGAGTTAGCGACCACAAAATTCCAGCTAAACCTGGTATGAAACGACGATAATAGCTAATCATTCCCAAAAATCTACGCAATTGGCGTACAGTTCTGGGTTCTGGCACATCCTTGATTGCTTGGACCTTATCTTCCAAGGGTTTGATTCCATCCTTGGAAATGGTGTGTCCAAGAAATTTTACAGTAGAGCAACCAATCCTGCTCTTTTCTGGCTTCACTACCAATCCATAATGTTCCAGCTTAGACAAAACAGCATCCAAGTGCTCCCGGTGTTCCTTCCTTGATTGACAATATATAATGATGTCATCTATATACATTCTAGAAAATGGACAGTCTTGAAGAACTTCCTCCGTCAGACGCTGGTTGAAGTAAGAAGACTCATCCATTTTATCAGACGTTTATTGAATGTTATGTTGCAATGCATGCATCAATTCACAGTTAATCCAAATAGACCGTGCTCTAGATGGTAAACAAAACCCTATTAACTACAATTAAATTTGCAGTTCAAGAAATCTCAGTTTAAACTGCTTGAAACTAACAGAGATTGTTGCTAAAGTCACAGTAAAGAGAAATTTTGTGTAAAAACCAGAGTTAGACTATTTGACCTTAAAGAGAACAATATTTGTCAAAATTGAGCATCGTTGGGTTGTAACGCGGAGTCGCGTGTTACAGGCACACCCCGACAATGAACATTAGTACATAATGAAGGTGGCTAACCTTAAAGGAGGTGTTGTGGTTCTGCCGTAACGAGTAAAAACTGATGTTGGGTCTGTCGTCACGGATTCTGGTTCCTCTATATCTCGCGGCGGCGTG